>CAUYQU010017501.1:0-25556 GCA_963574635.1 Cheracebus regulus | reverse complement strand
TTGATTGATTGATTGATTGATTTTGAGACAGAGTCTCACTCTGTCACCCAGGCTGGAGTGCAGTGGCGCAGTCTAGGCTCACTGCAACCTCTGCCTCCTGGGTTCAAGCAGTTCTCCTGCCTTAGCCTCCTGAGTAGCTGGGATTATAGGCGTACACCACCATGTCCGGCTAATTTTTGTATTTTTAGTAGAGACGGGGTTTCTCTATGTTGGTCAGGGTGGTCTCCAATTCCTGACTTCGTAGTCTGTCTGCCTCAGCCTCCCAAGTGCTGGGATTACAGGCGTGAGCCACTGCGCCCAGCCTGTCCATGATGATTATGCTGTGAGCAGCACTGACACACAGGAGGCCAGAGCACACACCCACGTAGTTAGCACCCAGCGTCAGAAATGAAATCGAACCAGTACATTGACACACCCTCTTAGCACCCCCCAGTTGCATTTCCCCACTCGGAGCCCCACTCCAACCAGGCATCCACTCCTGATTGGGATAAGCCTCATTTAAATGACTATATGATAACCTACCACACTGATGTATTGTAATCTACCTACCTATTCAGTTACATAAGTACATAGGTTCTGATCTGGTTTTAGTTCATTGAAAACAAACCTGTATCCTCAGCTCAGGGCAGGCAAAGCTTCATATGATTTCAGAATTAGGAGTAATAAAACTAGTTTACCCTGTGATCACAGTGTACTGTATTTTGACTGATTGATCGGGACAGGGTCTTGCTGTGTGGCCTAGGCTGGAGTGCAGTGCCGTAATCATGGCTCACTGCAGCCTGGACTGCCTGGGCTTAAATGATCCTCTCACCTCAGCCTCCCAAGTAGCTGGGACTACAGGTGTGTGCCACCACACCTGGCAAATTTTTAAATTTTTTTGTAGAGACAAGGTCTCATTATGTTGCCCAGGCACAACTTGAGACATCTGGCCTCAAGTGACCTTCCCACCTTGGCGTCCCAAAGTGCTGGGATTACAGGTGTGCTGGGATTACAGCTGGGACTACAGCCACTGCACTTAGCTATTTCATTTTGATAGTTCAATTTATAAATGTTCTAAAGGATTTTTTGCTTCAACTTACCACTCAAAACATGCACACACCAAACAAAACCATAGCTCTATGACTTGTATCTGCTAAGAGCATCTTACTAACCCCACAGGGGTTACATAGAATGAGTAACCTACAGACTTTTCCCAAGAAATTCACTCTTCAGTGGTGAGTGAGAAGAAATACATGAGTCGTTATGACACCAGACAGGACATGCAAGGCAGCAATGCGTTGAGGGGTCAAAGTGGGTGTGAGTTTTGAACCCTGCTTAACCAGCCCAGATACCCTGACAGGCTCTGGAGCAGTGGTTCTCCTCTGAGGGTGATTTCATCTGCCAGGAGACATTAGGCAACGTCGGAAGGTAGTTTTGGTTTTCACAGATGGGGGTGCTATGGTGTCTAATGGGTACAGGCCAGGGCTGCTGCTAGACATCCCACAGTACCCAGGACAGCTGACACACCAAAGCATTATCTGGCCCCAAATGTCAGTACTGCCAGGCTTGAGCAACCCTTCCCCTAGAATGAAAGGTTTGTGAGGTCAGGGTTTTTTTTTTTAAGTAAACACTGGAAAAGTACACTTAAGTATACAGCTAAACACATTTTCACAAAGTTTCCAACACCTGGATGAAGGAACAGAATATGACCGGCACCTGGAAAATATCCCTCTTGCCTGCTCCCAGCCTGTGCCTCTTTAGAAAGGTCATTCCCATCCTAACTTCTAACATCCTATTTTAGTTGTGTTTGTTTCTGAGCTTTAGGAAACACACAGTACATACTTTCTGGGGATCTGGTTTTTGGCTCAGCATGGTGAGAGTCATGCATGATGCTCTATGTAGCTGTAGTTCATTCATTTTCAGGGCTACAGTGTTCCAGTGTTTGATACACCTTTCCATTTTAATTAGTTGGACATTGGGGTTTCCAGTTCTGGTTTATTTGTTTTGAATAGTGTTGCTCTGGTGACGGTAGGTCCAAATTTTGCTTAGGTACATTCCATCTGCTTCTTAAAGAGGCAGCTTTCTGTGATCACGTAGAGAACTATGCATTTTGTGCAGTATGTATTGGGGCTGGTTGCTGTTTCACTAAATAGCATCTATCCCTTCCAAAGCTAGAGAGGAGTAGGCCAGCAGTTTCATTTCTAACAAATGGACAAGTCATTATCACACCGTGGGGAGCATCTTGTTAGGAATAAAATACCTGTTTGGGACTTTTATTGGTATCTCACTTTTTAACTTCATGGGCAGGATTTAGCTTTGAGGATGAGTCAAATAAATCCCCAGTAACTGATACAAATAAATAATATATAGACCTTGAATCTGTCTTGGAATCAGCAGTGGTAAAGTTTTCTTAAGAATCAGAAGATAGTTTTCACTGGGATGAAATGAAAATGTGTTAGGCTTTACTTTTTAAAATACAGTAGCTCAGCCTGGCCAACATGATGAAACTCCGTCTCTACAAAAATACAAAAAATTAGCCAGGCAAGGTGGCCTACACTTATAGTCCCAGCTACTTGGGAGGCCAAGGTAAGAGAATCCCTTGAACCCAGACGATAGAGGTAGCAGTGAGCAGAGATTGAGCCACTGCACTCCAGCCTGAGTGACAGAGCGAGACCCCATCTCAAAAAAATAATAATAATAAAAATAAAAGGCAATGTAAATTATATCTCAATGCAATTGATGTTGAAGAATACAAGGGCACCTCAAACACATCATGCTGAGGGAAGCCAGA
Source organism: Cheracebus regulus (assembly GCA_963574635.1). NCBI lineage: Eukaryota > Metazoa > Chordata > Mammalia > Primates > Pitheciidae > Cheracebus > Cheracebus regulus. The sequence continues at coordinate 22,786 of CAUYQU010017501.1, read as the reverse complement.
CCACAAAAGACTATATAGTGTATGATTCCATTCATATATCCAGAAAAGGCAAATCCATAAGAGACAAGAACAGATTGGTGGTTTCCAGGGACTGGGAGGACAAGGGAATGGGAAGGAGCTGCTAATGGGTCTGGGGCCTCTTTCTAGGGTAATGAATATGCTCCAGAACTAGATAGAGATGGCAGGTGCACAGCACTGTAGAATGCATTAAATGCCAATGAATTGCTCACTTTAAAATGGTAGGCTGGGTTTGGTGGCTCATGCCTGTAATCCAGCACTTTGGGAGGCTGAGGCAAGCGGATCACTTGAGGTTAGGAGTTTGAAACCAGCCTGGCCACCACGCTGAAACCCTGTGTCTATTAAAAATACAAAAAAATTAGCCGGGCGTGGTGGCAGGCACCTGTAATCCCAGTTACTTGGGAGGCTGAGGCAGGAGAATTGCTTGAACCCAGGAGGCGGAGGTTGCAGTGAGCTGAGAATGCACCATTGTACTTCAGCCTGGGTGATGGGGCGAGATGCTGTCTGAAATAAATAAATAAATAAAATAAAATGGTTAATTATGTTGTGTAGACTTCACCTCAACAACAAAAATGCAAGGGTAGGGATTTTGTGTGTGTGTGTGTGTATCAGTTTCATACCTCTTAGCATCTGTAATGGTGCCTAGCAAATAGGCTGTTGGATAAACAAATGGTACTTAAAAGTATACAAGTTTGTTTATATCCATGTTGCCTTCTGTGCTTTTCCCTGATTGTACTGGATGACTCTGTATTCATATAGCATTCGGGTCTAAACTGCTTTCCTGATTTTTTTTTTTTTTTTTTTGGTAGATAGAAGATGGTGAGATTTTTGCAAGTATTAACCAGAAGGACGGTATGGTCAGTTTCCATGATAACCCTGAAAAATACAATAACCCAGCCATGCTTCATAACATTGATCAGGAGGTAAACATGAATGCCATATTTTTATTTTTTTAATTGATGGTTGAAATGTATTTGAATACTGCTCCTGTGTTCCAGGATAATTTTAGTTTTAAGTACAGATCGTTCCCAGTCTATGTACATCTTAGTTACTAGAAAGTTAATTTCAAAATGGGCTGCTTAAGGAGAATTGCTTGAACCCTGGAGGCAGGGATAACAGTGAGCTGCAATTGTGCCACAGCACTCCAGCTTGGGCAACAGAGCAAGACTCTGTCTCAAGAAAAACAACAACAAAAGCCCAGAATGGGCTGCTTAAAACTCTTCCGGGCTGGACGCAGTAGCTCACACCTGTAATCCCAGCACTTTGGGAGGCTGAAGTGGTTGGATCTTCTGAAGTCAGGAGTTGGTGAACATGATGAAACCCATCTCTACTTTAAAAAAAAAAAAAAATTAGCTGGGCATGGTGGTGTGTACCTGTAATCCCAGCTATTCTGGAGGCTGAGACAGGAAAATCGCTTATAAGAACCTGGGAGGTGGAGGTTGCAGGTACCTGAGATCGTGCCACTGCACTCCAGCCTGGGAAACAGAGGGAGACTCTGTCTCAAAAAAAAAAAAAAAAAAAAAAACTCTTCCTGTTTGTATGGGTATAAATAAATAGTGGATTAGACATCCCAGCTAGCTCATCAAAACCTCCCTTAGCTCTGAAAACACTTGAAGGACCTAGTATAACTTGATTCCCAGCTGCCACTTACAACACAGAGCCTTGTGGTTTTGCTGAAATGTCTGTCGAGTTCCAGGTTGGGAGGTTGGGAAACATCTCTCCCCGTGTCAGTCAGAAGCAGAGTCAGGGTGGCTGGAGGAGAAGAGCAGAGCCCTCCCGAAGGTCCCCTTCAGGCAATAGCATGGGCCACAGCAGCAGCAGCCACCTTTGCGTCTCCTGAGGGCATGCTGCCCTGATTCTGGGGCTGAAGGGGGCATTTTTTGGGTGGTCTGTATTTCTTACCTCTGAGCAGGGAAGTGAACTGAATATTAAATCTCAGAAAACTGTTTTTTTTTTATAACTAATTTGATGGCAAAATGTCACCTGAAATGGTGTCTGGTCTTTTATCTCAGTGTGAATATACTCCAGTTTCACTGCAAAACATACTATGTGTTTGATTATGAGGTATGCCTAGGTCCTGTTGGGTCGGGTATTAGGTATGGTTTCAGAACAAGAGATTGTGAACCTACAGCACTCATGTTAACAGCCATGTTAACAGTCTAACGGTAAGTTAGAAAGGATGCAGTTGACCTGAATCTGCCGCTGACCACCTTCTGATGTGCCTGTCATGCAGATGCTGAAGTGCATAGAGCTGGATGAGCGGCTGAAGGCCATGGACCAGGAGATCACAGTGAACCCCCAGTTTGTGCAAAAGGTGATTACAGTTCCCCTTATAAGAAGTAGACTGGGCCAGGCACGGTGGCTCATGCCTGTAATCCCAGCACTTTGGGAGGCCAAGGCAGATGGATTACCTGAGGTCAGGAGTTCAAGACTAGTCTGACCAACATGGAGAAACCCTGTCTCCACTAAAAATACAAAATTAGCTGGGCATGGTAGCACTGCCTGTAATCCCAGCTACTCGAGAGGCTGAGGCAGGAGAATTGCTTGATCCCAGGAGGCGAAGGTTGCAGTGAGCCAAGATTGTTCCATTGCACTTCAGCCTGGGCAACAAGAGCAAAACTCTTGTCTCAAAAAAAAAAAAAAAAAAGTAGACTGGGTGGAGAAGGAGGGATGGTGTTACATCAGGCACAGGAACTAAGTTTAAGGTTATTAAATATTTCTTGAAAACCTTTACCATACGATCATGGAGAAATCCTAGTTGAGAGCATTTTCAAGCGACGGCCTGGAAGTACACTTAGGGATGCTTAGGGTGGTTCCTGAATTACCTGCCCTTGTTCACAGGGTGGCTTTGTTCTGGGAGAGACAGGATAACTGGTGTGCTTATTGGGCTGCTGGAGAACCCTTGATAAAGGCAAACATAAATACGTACTTTCATTTTCCCTTTACAGAGTATGGGCTCACAAGAAGATGATTCAGGAAACAAACCATCCAGTTACTCCTGAAACTAACATCCATCCTGAGCTAAACAAGAGAAACTACCGTCTTGGCCAGTGGCAAACGTGGAGGGCAGCAGAGAGGACCAAGCCTGTGTCACCTGGTTATTAAGAAATTAAGTTTTGTTTTGACATCTTCAGTCCTATGTGCTTTCAAAAAACCATTCTCTCTGCAAAGAAAGGAAACAGATTTGCAAACTTTAAAGTCTGTCATGGATTTATTTATCCTCAGATTATTGTTATTGCATTAAATCTACCTTTTTGTTTTAAGTTGCTTGAACATTAATGTGTCTTCTGTATCACTTTTTTCCCCTCTGAAAAGTTTTTACTAAGCACATTCATTGTGAACAGAAATAGTTGGATTTTAGGAATTTTTGGAAGATTTGAATCTGAAAGGTTTTTTTTTTTTTAATTCATTGACACGTTCGTATCTTAAAAAAAATCTAAAAGTTGTTATCAGTGTCTTACAAAAAAAAAAAAAGGCCAGACATGATGGCTCACACTTGTATGTAATATCCTAGCACTTTGGAAGGCCAACGCAGGATTGCTTGAGGCCAGGAATTCAGACCACCTTGGTTAACATAGTGAGACTCAGTCTGTATGAAAAAAAAAGAGGAGAGTCTACAAAGCATAACCTAATTTTTAAAATTAACATGCATATTAGTGAGAGTACGAATTGTGGATTACAAGATGCCATTGGCACTTCACTTGTTTTCGAAATAGGGTCTCTGTCACCCACGCTGGAGTGCAATGGTGCGATCATGGCTCACCTAAACTTGCCAGACTCAGGTGATTCTCCCACCTCAGCTTTCTAAGTAGCTAGGGCTGCAGGCAAGCACCACCACAGCCAGCTATTTTTGTTTGTTTGTTTTGATAGAGATGGGTTTTGCCAGGTTGCCCAGGTGGTGTCACAAGCACCTTCTAGCCCTTAATGTGGGCTACACTTTTGTAGTCTTGAGAATGGCTTCTTCCCCTCTTGATTTAACAGTTTTTAAGAGACAAATGGCAGGCTTTCCCAGTTTCTTCTCAAAGCATTTCAGGTAAACTGATAGCTGCATTTTGATTATGTTCAGGGCCTCTCCTCTTACAGGAATTTGGACTAGGATTTGCTGATTTAGCCCTGGAATGGTGTAGAGCAGAATAAAGTGTGGAGACATGCCTGTAATCCCAGCTACCTGGGAGGCTGAGGCAGGAGTGTCACTTGAACCCTGGAGGCGGAGGTTGCAGTGAGCCAAGATTGTGCCATTGCTCTCCAATGGGCAACAAGAGCAAACTCCCATCTCAAAAAAAAAGTGTGGTCAGGTTAAAACACATCAAATTTGGTCCTTAAAAAACATTTCTCTCTTACTACAAACATTCAGTTCTTAAAATGTTTCAAGTTGTCTGCTAAGTCACATTTTCATTATTTAAAAAAGAAACAGCTGGGTGCAGTGGCTCACACCTGTAATCCCAGCACTTTGGAAGGCTGAGGTGGGTGGATCACCAGAGGTCAGGAATTCCAGACCAGCCTGGCCAACATGGTGAAACCCCATCTCTACTAAAAATACAAAAAATTAGCCAGGGGTGTAGGGGTGGCGGGTGCCTGTAGTCTCAACTACTAGGGAGGCTGAGGCAGGAGAATCACTTGAACCCAGGAGGTGGAGGCTGCAGTGAGCCAAGATCGCACCATTGCACTCCAGCCTGGGCGACGAGCAATACTCGATACTAAAAAAGAAAAAGAAGGCCGGGCGCAGTGACTCACGCCTGTAATCCCAGCACTTTGGGAGGCCAAGGCGGGCGGATCACAAGCAAGAGATCAAGACCATCCTGGACAACATGGTGAAACCCCGTCTCTACTAAAAATACAAAAAAATTAGCCGGGTGTGGTGGCATGCGCCTGTGGTCCCAGCTACTCGGGAGATTGAGGCAGAAAAATCGCTTGAACCCAGGAGGTGGAGGTTGCAGTGAGCCGAGATTGCACCACTACACTTCAGCCTGGGTGACAGAGCAACACTCCATCTCAAAAAAAAAAAAAAAGAAAAAGAAAAAGAAACCTCATGAGTCACATAAAAATTTGCCCCTAAGGCTTTGGAGGTCATATGGCCATTTGTAACTACTCTGTGTTGCTGCAGGGAAGCGTAAAGCTGTGCATGAGCGAGTGTGGCTGTGTTGCAGTAAAACTATTTATAAAAAGTAGCAGCAGGCCAGGTTTGACCTGAAGCCTGTAGTTTCCTGACCCATGAACTAAACTCAAATTCTCTAACACTTGAATTAGGACTATGTGGGTTGCGTCACTTTCACTTGCTTATGTATACCTGCACTTAAGAAACAAAAATATTTAATGGAAAATGATCTCTTATCTGTGTAATGAATTACAGACCCTGTTTTATTAAAAAAAAAAAAAAAACGACAACTCATTTATCTGGATCTGAAATTAAAATCACTTAAAATGTGTCTGAGAACTCCTAGTACTTGGCCATCGAGACTATGTAAGTGAAAAGTAACTCTCTTGTGAGCTGCTAATGATGTGGACACTATTATAATTTTTTCCCAAGATGGATTCGTTAACAATACTGCATTTTTTTGGAAAGTTTGAACTGAAAAGTGGTATGTTGCTTAGAACCTTGTCCTAGTACCCGCAAACCCTTGAGTTAGTGTTTGAGGAGAGTGCTGGTCATGATCATCGCAGCTTTGAATCCCCTGTTCTGTGTTCTGCTTCTGGGCCAGATCTCTGCAAACCAGCAGGAAGGGGATTACAGCTCGTGGGAGAAAGGGACAGCCTCCTGTGTCTGCCTCTGCTGAGCAGTATGGTCCAGGTAATTCGGCTTCCAGTGTACAGTTTCCCCCATGCTCCTAGAATTAGCCTCAGCGCAGCCCCTTAGAGGTACAGGGGCCAGGAGGCAGGCTTCCTCCATCTCCCCACTGTTCCTTCCTTCAGACTTCTAAATTCTATTCATCCCAATCTTTTCCCCTTTGTTACCCAAACCCTAAGGGGTGGTATCTGTTCACTGTAGCTACTACCTCAGTGAGACTACTGATTTTTGTTTTTAGAGACACTCTTGCTCTGTCACTAGGCTGGAGTGCAGTGACACCACCTCAGCTCACTGCAACCTCTGCCTCCCAGGTTCAAGCAATTCTCCTGCCTCAGCCTCCCAAGTAGCTGGGACCACAGATGCATGCCTCCACACCCAGCTAATTTTTTGTATTTTTGGTAGAGACAGGGTTTCACCATGTTGGCCAGGATGACCTCCATCTTTTGACCTCATGATCCACCTGCCTCAGCCTCCCAAAGTGCTGGGATCACAGGTGTGAGCCACCACACCCAGCCCTGATTTTTTTTTTTCTTTGAGTCTCGCTCTGTTACCCAGGCTGGAGTGTAGTGACGCAATCTTGGCTCACTGCAGCTTCCACCTCCTGGGTTCAAGCAATTCTCCTGCCTCAGCCTTCCTGATAGCTGGGATTACCTGCCACCACACCCAGCTAATTTTTGCATTTTACTAGAGATGGGGTTTCACGATTTTGGCCAAGGTGGTCTCAAACTCCTGCCCTCAAGCAATCCACTCACCTCGGCCTCCCAAAGTGCTGGGATTACAGGCATGAGCCACCATGCCTGGCCAACTTTTTTTTTTTTTTTTTTTTGTGGCAACACTTTTATTTTTCCTTACACAATGATGTGTTGCTGGGGCCTAATGTTCTCACATAACAGAAAAAAAAAATTTGTTGTCATCTCAAAGAATCTAGAATTGCATACAAGAAAACCTTACATAAATTAAAAGGAAGAATACATTTACAGGTGGAAATGCAAATTGCTTCCAACTCAAGACAAGTAGCAGCTCATGGTGTTGTGTTCTAGCGGGAAAACAGCTAAGAAAGGCAACTGGGTCCTACGGCTTGGACTTTTCCAACCCTGATAGACTGGCAAGGCAGAAATAATCAGTTCAGGAGCCCTTACCAGCCTCTGCAGAAATCCCAGAGCACTCAGCCCTGACACATTAACACTCTGCACAGATCAGAGACTGCTGGACACATGGACCGACCAAGCCACTGACTTATCTTCCACAAGCCAGTTCTTACATCAGCCACGAAGTGACCAAGCCACACGTACTAAGTGTTGAAATCAAAGATATGTATAGGGCATTAAATACCACGGATTTTTAAGTCAGATATCCGTGAATAAGAAAATATGACGGCTATCATTTTAACTTGAATACAAGGTCAAAATCAGCAACAAGTTCTACAATCCAGTGCTGATATCAGATACAAACTTCAAGGACAATTTCTTTTCGAAGTCTTATTCCAATTTTGTGAGGCTAGCATGAGGTATATGCATTTGCCAGGGGCAAATTTATACTTCGGAATTAACCCATGCAGCAAATGCCACGCGTTCAGCTCACAGTCCATTTAGAAGCATTTGTGGTGGATGGTGGATGTTTTCATACTGCTGATAAAGACATACCCCAGACTGGACAATTTACAAAAGAAAGAGATTTAATGGACTTACAGTTCCACCTGGCTGGGGAGACCTCACAATCATGGCAGAAGGCAAGAAAGAGCAAGTAATGTCTTACATGGATGGCAGCAGGCAAAGAAAGAGAGAGAGCTTGTGCAGGGAAACTCCCATTTTAAAACCCACCAAATCTTATGAGACGTATTCAGTATCATGAGAACAGCATGGGAAAGACCTGCCTCCATGATTAAATTCCCCTTCCCCAGTTCCTCCCATGACATGTGAGAATTGTGGGAGTTACAATTCAAGATGAGATTTGGATGGAAACACAGCCAAGCCATATCATCGTCTCAGTTAGTGATGATGCTGTGCTCAATGAGGTATTTCAAGGTCAGGATGTTGTGCTTGCTCTGGGCCTCGTCACCCATATAGGAGTCCTTCTGGCTCATGCCCACCATCATGCCCTGGAGCCAGGGTTGCCCAACAATGGAGGGGAACACAGCTTGGGGGGCATTGTCCAGCAAAGCTAGCTTTGCACATGCCAAAGCCACTGTCAGTGATTAGTGTGGTGATCTCTTCTTCCATTGTGATGGGCAGACAAGCGGGGCAGTGGAGTGGTGGGTGCACAGGCTGGCAGCTGTGCATGAGACCAAGAGTTAATTTTGAAAATCTCTTTTTTTGTTTTAGAGTCTCACTCTGTCGCCCAGGCCAGAGTGCAGTGGTGCAATCTCAGCTCACTATACTCCAGTGCAAACTTTGCCTCCTGGGTTCAAGTGATTCTTGTGCCTCAGCCTCCTGAGTAGCTGGGATTACAGGCGCCTACCACTGTACCTAGCTAATTTTTGTATTTTTAGTAGAGACAGCATTTTGCCATGTTGGCCAGGCTGGTTTCAAACTCCTGGCTTCATGTAATTCACTGGCCTTGGCCTTCCAAAGTGCTGGGATTACAGGCATGAGCCACTGCGCTTGTCCTGGTTGCATACTTTTGAAAGTAGCAGGTATTTTCTGAGTTAAAGAATGGTACTTGGCCGGGTGCAGTGGCTCATGCCTATAATCCCAGCACTTTGGGAGGCTGAGGTGAGCAGATCTCTTGAGGTCAGGAATTCGAGAGCAGCCTGGCCAACATGGTGAAACCCTGTCTCTACTAAAAATATAAAAATTAGGTCGGGCGCAGTGGCTCATGTCTGTAATCCCAGCACTTGGGGAGGCCAAGGCAGGCAGATCATGGGGTGAGGAGACTGAGACCATCCTGGCTAACAAGGCGAAATCCTGTGTCTACTAAAAATACGAAAAAATTAGCCGGGCATAGTGGCAGGCACCTATAATCCCAGCTACTTGAGAGGCTGAGGCAGGAGAATCACTTGAACCCGGGAGGCGAAGGTTGCAGTGAGCTGAGATCGTGCCACTGCATTCCAGGTTGGCAACAGAGGGAGACTCCGTCTCAAACAAATAATAAATAAATAAATAACAAAAATTAGCCAGGTGTGGCAGCATGCGCCTGCAATCCCAGCTGTTCTGGAGGCTGAGGCAGGAGAATTGCTTGAACCTGGGAGGTGGAGGCTTCAGTGAGCTGAGATTGTGTCATTGCACTCCAGCCTGATGACAGAGCGAGAAACTGTCTAAAAAAACAAAAACAAAACAAAACAAAACAACAACAAGAAGAGTGGTACAAATGGGCAATAAAGTAATGTGATTACTCCTGCTCTGCATGCATGGCACCTTCTTTACCTTGTTTAGTAAATCAGTTTCCCAGCCAAAGCCAGGTATAGAGCATTACTGTGAAAACATACCAACTAGCCTCAGCAGTGGAATAATGCCTGTGTAATCTAATCAGGGACAAATACTTAAGCAAATTGCCTAGGACGGACTGCAGTGGCTATTCATGTGTGATCATGTCTCACTGCAACCTCCAACTCCTGGCCTCAAGCAACCTGCCTATCTCAGCTTTCCCAGGAGCTGGGACTACAGCTGTGCAACACCATGCCTGGCTAATTATTTTTTGAGATAAGATTTTGCTTCATTGCCCAGCCAGGCCTTGAACCCCCTCAGCCTCCCAAAGTGCTAGGAATATAGGCGCGAGCCACTGTGCTTAACTCCTTAGCTTTTTAAGTACTCAATTATCTTGTTCAGACTCCCTTCTCTGTATATGCCAATAGTCAAGTTGTAGTCCAGTTCTTTCCTGTTACTTGCTTCTCAAAATGAAGTTTTCAGCCAGGCACAGTGGCTCATGCCTGTAATCCCAGCACTTTGGGAGGCTGAGGCAGGTGGATCACCTGAGGTCAGGAGTTCGAGACCAGCCTGGCCAACATGGTGAAACCCCGTCTCTACTAAAAATACAAAATTAGCCAGGTGTGGTAGCTCATGCCTGTAATCCCAAGTACTCAAGAGGCTGAGGCAGGAGAATCGCTTGAATCCGGGAGACAGAGGTTGCAGTGAGGCCAAGATAGCGCCACTGCACTCCAGCCTAGGGTACAGACAGAGACCCCATCTCAAAAAAAAAAAAAAAAAGGCCGGGGGCAGTGGCTCACGCCTGTAATCCCAGCATTTTGGGAGGCCAAGTTCAGGATATTGAGACCAGCCTGGCTAACACAGTGAAAACCCATCTCTACTAAAAATACAAAAATCAGCCAGGCATGGTGGCTTGCACCTGTAGTTCCAGATATTTGAGAGGCTGAGGCAGGAGAATCACTTGAACCTGGCAGACAGAGGTTGCAGTGAGCTGAGACTGCACCACTACACTCCAGCCTGGGCAACAGAGTAAGACTCTGTCTCAAAAACAACAACAACAATAAAAAAGAAAGAAAAATGAAGTTTTGGGTTTGTAAGTCCTAAGTTTCTGGGTTGCAACCTGAATTAGTAACCACTTTGTGGAAAGTGATATTATTTGCACCTAAGTCTGAGCAGTTGCAAAGGGACCAGAGAAAACAAATGACTTGTAAGTCACATATCCATGAATAAGAAAATATGATGGCTATGTTTTAAGTAATTGAATTACTTAATGATAGTGAACAAAGACAAAATCCTATCTGTATCTTTTCCTAACATTCAAGGCTGAAACCAAAGAACTTAAATTGCAAAAAGCATTTACTAAGTCTGAATCCACAGACTGGCTCTATAGTTGATTGTTAGACTAAAGTTTATATACTTGGTATTTCATGGGCACCTAGTAGTAGATTAAAACACAAAAGTCATAGCAGACGAATTCTAATTGGTGGAGGGAGGTTAATTTTTAAAAGCTTACAGAAATTGCTGTGGTAAGAAATATTAAATTAATCCTAATGGCCTTTATTGGACCACTGATAATTCATACCTCGCAACTGACCAGATGCCTTATGTGCAGAGTTAATTGTCTAATTATCTAAAACCTGAAACTTAGAAATTGTGCATGGGCCGGGCACGGTGGCTCACGCCTGTAATCCCAGCACTTTGGGAGGCCAAGGCGGATGGATTATGAAGTCAAGAGATTGAGACCATACTGGCCAACATGGTGAAACTCTGTCTCTACTAAAAATACAAAAATTAGCTGGGTGTGGTGGTTGGCACCTGTAGTCCCAGCTACTTGGGAGGCTGAGGCAGGAGAATCGCTTGAACCCCGGACACAGAGGTTGCAGTGAGCCAAGATCACGCCACTGCACTCCAGCCTGGGTGACAGAGCAAGACTCCGTCTCAAAAAATAAAAATAAAAGAAATTGTGCATGAATCTCACCTTCTGAAATGTTATTCATTGCTTGCTGACTTTATGTTGCAGAATATTCAGGAGACCGAGGAGGATTTTATGAAGGTGGCCACCGGCTCAGTGGATTAGCACCTCAAGGCTGAGCGCCTAACAGACAGGGCTTAGCTTTTTATACACCCAGGATGATGTAGCAGCTAACAGGTTTACAGAAGCCAGAACAAAGAATAGTTAATCTGTAACACATCCTGTGATGTATATTACATTTGAAAATAGCATTTTTTTTTTTTTTTTTTGAGACAGAGTCTTGCTCTGTTGCCAGGCGCCAGGCTGTAGCACAGTGGTGCGACCTCGGCTCACTGCAACCTCCGCCTCCCGAATTCAAGCAATTCGCCTGCCTCAGCCTCCTGAGTAGCTGGGACTACAGGCGCACGCGACCACACCCAGCTAATTTTTGTATATATATATATATATATTTTTTGAGACAGAGTCTCACTTTGTTGCCAGGCGCCAGGCTGGAGTGCAGTGGCGCAATCTCGGCTCACTGCAACCTCCGCCTCCTGGGTTCAAGCGATTCTCCTGCCTCAGCCTCCCAAGTAGCTGGGATTACAGGCGCATGCCACCACACCCGGCTAATTTTTGTATTTTTAGTAGAGACGGGGTTTCACCATGTTGGCCAGGATGGTCTCGATCTCTTGATATCGTGATCCTCCCGCCTCGGCCTCCCAAAGTGCTGGGATTACAGGCTTGAGCCACCGCGCCCGGCCAATTTTTGTATTTTTTAGTAGAGATGCGGTTTCACCATGTTGGCCAGGATGGTCTTGATCTCTTGACCTTGTGATCCACTCGCCTCAGCCTCCCACAGTGCTAGGATTACAGGTGTGAGCCACCGCGCCAGGCCGAAAATAGCATTTTGAGAAACATATTGCACATTCTTTGTGTGTTATCTTGCCCTGTGACCTTGCAGCTGGTCTGCAAGAAAAACGGGAGTCTTGAGATGCCTGGGAACTTTACTGATAATGTGGGGAGAGTAGATAGTGTAGGTTTTACAGGGAGTTAGTTAATTTCGAGCAGAGCTGGGGGTTAGGTTTTATATTGAACACAACACAGTAAATTTTATTATGCAGCAATTACAGACTACTATTGATATTATTTAATTTCCCTCTTCATTTCAGCAGCTGGCCAGACTCCTAAACTGTTCAAAACATCTAAAAACAGGGAATGTTTTCTCAGTTGTTAGAAGAAACAAAAGCTTAGATCATTAATTATTTTTATAACAGGGAATCAATTATAGTAACTTTAAAATAATGAGATGTTATTTAAAATGTTAAATTCAAATACTTACAAATGAAATACACCCTTTCTTCTTGAAACTGAAAACTAAAAGTCATTGACATGTGTTTTGACTGAAAGAGAAAGTCCAGCTGTATCCTCCAGCTACATCAGAGCCCCTGTGGCTAAGGGCACATATAAAAAACTCATTCAGAAACTGAATGAGATGTGACTTTTTCCTACTACTTGGCTATGTGGTCCTGGCAACTGATAGCTTGGAAGTGATTGATCAATTTGGATACTCAGCTGTAATGAAGCCTCTTGGTTTAGCAGTAGTAAGGCAGAAAAGCATCAAGAAATCTTAATTCTGATTTTGTGTATTTCAGCGGCGGAAAAAACATGTTCTGGATTCTATGAGTGCCAGGCAGTAGCATATCCAGAGCTTCTGGAATCATTTCATACAATTTCTATTATGGGATAGAAGCTGAAATTAGCATTGCATATCATTTGGTTGTGAATTGTTGGACATTATTGACATCTGTGCTTTCTGAATATTACTGCTGAGTTTCAATTGTCACTCCCATGAGAATGGGTACATTTTCGCGACTTCTAAGATGTCCCTTTTGTTGCATGTCCTTGAAAGTTTATACCCCATGAGAGCCCAATTTAATTAACCTTTGGTACAATTCACTGGGGGCAAAGATTTGGCAGTAGTTAATTTCTTAAAAAAGATTTATAGGTTTGAGAAAGTATCTCCAAAAGAGGTAGGTGGCAGAAGCCAGTGGTACTGGGAAAGATCTTTATGGCCTAAATTGAGCCCAGCTATGGTGAATGCACATGGGCTTTTACTGGAAATGCAGTGGTTGAATAACCTTCCTCCATTAGCCTGTCACCATGGAAATAAGGATAATCTGAGCAAGGTGGTGACTTCCACTAACAAACTGAAAAAGGTAATTCCTGGAATTAAAGTTACAAGGTGAAAAAAACCTTGTGCTTGACTTAAATCCTCATTAACAAATATTAATGTTTCCAGAACACTAACTACTAAGAGAAAATGGGCAAATACAGGATTACAAAAAAAAAAAAAAAAAAAAAAAAAGCAGAAAAAGAAAAAAACCTCTGTCTTCCCAATAGAAGCAATAGAATATACAACTTTTTTTTTTTTTTTTTAAAGAAAAAGACATTAATTTTGTTAAATAAAAACAGCTATGGTCACTAATTGAAATTTGTGGGAAGTTTTGTAAGTTCTTTGCTTGTTACTGTGGAAATCAGTTAATCAAATTTGTATTCAGAAGCGCAGATGCAGCCATTTTCAGTGTGAATCCTGTGCACTTTGACAAATGTTGGAAATGTTTTCTTTTAGAAAAATTGTTAAACACAGAGACAAGGTGGCTGCAAACATTTCTTGCACCTTTTCATGAAGGCTCTCAAAGCATCTTGTGAACTGAATAAAATTCAAGTGTCTGCACTGTTCATGGTAAGCGTTCCAAATCAGTATACCCTTGTGGGGTTTTTGCTTCAGAAATTGCCTTGTGGCAGGGCATGGTGGCTCATGCCTATAATCCTAGCACTTTGGGAGGCTGAGGTGGGCAGATCGCTTGAGCTCAGCCTGGACAACATGGTGAGATCCTGTCTCTACCAAAAAAATATATATATATATATTATCCAGGCATGGTGGGGCCTGACTGTAATCCCAGCTACTTAGGAGGCAGAGGTGGAAGGATCGCTTGAGCATGGGATATTGTGCCACTGCACTCTAGATTAGGCAACAGAAGACCCTCAAAGTAATAATAAAAGTAAGTTTAAAAAAATTACCCTGGAGGGCCAGGCACAGTGGCTCACACCTGTGATCCCAGCACTTTGGAAGGCAGAGGCAGGTGGATCACGAGGTCAGGAGTTTGAGACCAGCCTCACCAATATGGTGAAACTCCATCTCTACAAAAAATACAAAAATTAGCTGGGCATGGTGGTCGGTGCCTGTAATCCCAACTACTCAGGAGGCTGAGGCAGGAGAATCGCTTGAACCTGGGAGGAGGAGGTTGCAGTGAGCAGAGATCGCGCCACTGCACTCCAGCCTGGGCAACAGAGTAACACTCCATCTCAAAAAAAAAAAAAAAAAAAAAAAAAAAAATCACCCTGTAATTTACTACCTCCTCATAAATTAAGTTTGCACTGTCCAACAGCAGGAGGAATTGGCTTGATAAGAATAATGAAACACATAAAGGCAATGCCTAATCTCATAATGCCACCCCATATTCCTTAATCTTTACCGAGCCACTAGAAGATGGCAGAAAACACAAGCTGCAATTTCGTTCTTTTCTCGTGTCCCGTTTTCAAAACAGCATGGAAATTCAAAGGGAAAAAAGAGAAGTGACCTCTGTGATTTCGAAAACACAACCACCCACTTTTATTCTATTCCTGAGGAGCATATTCTGGACCCTGCTGGAACCATAGCCTCGCGGGTGGGGGTAGGGGGGTGCGGCGCGCCCATCTCAGGGTTTCACTGGAAGGATCCACACTACATCACAAACTAATGGTTTTACTTTTTTTTTTTTTTTTTGGAGACGGAGTCTGGCTCTGTTGCCCAGGCTGGAGTGCAGTGGCGCGATCTCTGCTCACTGCAACCTCCACCTCCAGGGTTCAAGTGATTCTCCTGCCTCAGCCTCCAGAGTAGCTGGGGTTACAGGCATCCACCACCAGGCCTGGCTAATTTTTTTGTATTTTTAGTAGAGATGGGGGTTTCACCATGCTGGGCCAGGCTGGTCTCGAACTACTGACCTCAGGTGATCCGCCTGCCTCGGCCTCCCTAAGTGCTGGCATTACAGGCGTGAGCCACCGCACTCGGTCCATAATTAACTTTTAAGTAGCTAAACTGAGTAATTGACACGTTTTAAAAAAATATTATTCTGGCTGGATGCTGTGGGTCACTCCTGTAATCTCAGCACGTTGGGAGGCCAAGGAGGGTGGATCACATCAGGAGTTCAAGACCAGCCTGGCCAACACGGCGAAACCCCATCTCTACTAAAAATACAAAAAATTAGCTGGTCGTGGTGGCACGCACCTGTAATCCCGGCTACTCGGGAGGCTGAGGCAGGAGAAACGCTTGAACCCAGGAGCTGGAGAATGCAGTGAGCCGACACTGCGTCACTGCATTCCAGCCTGGGCAACAAGTGGGAAACTCCATTTCAAAAAAAAAAAAAAAAAGTTATTCAGCCGGGCGCGGTGGCTCACGCCTTTAATCCCAACACTTTGGGAGGCCGAGGCGGACAGATCGCCTGAGGTCTGGAGTTCGAGACCGGCCTGGCCAACATGGTGAAACCCCCGTCTCTACTAAAAATACAAAAATTAGCCGGGTGTGGTGGCGGGTGCCTGTAATCCCAGCTACTAGGGAGGCTGAGGCAGGAGAATCACTTGAACCCAGGAGGCGGAGGTTGCGGTGAGCCGAAATCGCGCCACTGCACTCCAGCCTGGCGACAGAGCGAGACTCCGTCTCAAGAAAAACAAAAAAAAGTATTCAACAACCGATTTTTATATTTTTAAAAAAGAGACGCACAGAGGGAGAAATACCGAATCCCACAAATGCACGCACGCACACTGGTCCCGACTTCCGGAACCAACCTCCCCTGGGGGTCTAGCCTTCCCCGCGTCACGTGACGGCCGTCGCCCGCACCTTCCACACTCTTAATGTAGGGAGAGGACAGGTTCCATCAGCAATTTAATACAAACCATTGGTGGAGCACAAAAAAACCCCTGACAATCTCTTATAACGTTTTTCTCTCTATCTCTCTATTTTTCTCTTCTGTGTGGACAGGGAGCTTTAAGTTGGCTATATTTACCCTCAAATCTCTTTTTGAAATGGTTTTTAAGTTTCAGCATCCACCCACATTTAATGAAATGGTTTACCCCCAGCAGGCCAGGCCGGTGCGGTCTGAACCATTCGGAACATCTCGGAGAGGGGCACCAGAATAGGATAGGCGGTAAAGGTGGTTGTGGGGCAGGTCCCTTGCTTCTCCGTCAGACCTCGGAGTGGCAGGACTCGGGATATGTTCCTGGGAGTGCGGAAGCTGGCGAGTTCTGGCTAGCTTCGCGGTGCAGGACGCGCTCGAACGGTTCCCGCGCCCCCACCGCAGAGCTAGGCGATGGTACGGCCCGGAAAGTCACGCGCCTGGGTCTTCGCGGGGCTGAGGGACCACGGGTGAGTGTGGCCGTTCCTGGCTCTGCCAGCTACCCTGGGATCCCGAGCCGGGGCTGAGAGCCTCGCCACCTTGGCTGGCGTCCCTGCCGTGGGCTCGGGAGCCGGCCTGTGATCCAGCCAGTCCGGGACCTGCAGCGACCACCTACCCGGCGCAGTCGGGCGGGGCTGGGACGCGGAGTGGGACCCCGGCTGCCGGGTGCAGGTGTCCCGCGGGTCTGGATTGGGGAGCTGGTGGGTGGGGGCCTGAGGTGTTGGCGGAGGGTCATGACCGAGTTTGCGTTGGTCCCGGGTGGACGAGTAATGGGGGAGGGTTTAGGGCTAGAGTGCAGGGCGTCGCCGAGACCCTGAGATTTGAAGATAGGTTGGGGGCACGCCCATTAACCAAGTCTGTGGGGATGAGGACTTTGACCTGGGTTCAAACCCCGGGTCAGAGTCGTTGATTTATTCTCATTTGACGTTGCCATGAAACAGGACTGTTTGCCTTCCCTTCTCCCAGGTTTTGTCTTCGCTCTCTGGAAGAGAGGATGTGTGTCATCCTCTTCTCCCAGTTTGGCGTTCAGGAGGGCCCTCTAATGCGCCAATAGGGTAGCACCGTGTCCTCCAGGGAGGATAGAAGACGGCGCTTCTCTCCAGTTGAGAGTATTGTCAGTCGTGTCCTTATCACCTGGAAAGAATTGATTGGCTTGTAATTGAAGTCCAAGGTGTGGTCAGCAACAGCCATGGGGACATGGGAAGGAGGAGCTTGCTGGAATTAGGTACTGGCTCTCCAGCCTTTGGCCACAGCCAGTTTACTGCTGGATTATCACCGTGGTCATCAAAATTGAGTAATAGTGGCAGGTGACACTGTGTTTGCCCTTCTAGTGTCCAATGTCAGGGAGCTCTGTGAATGGAAATCCAAGGGAATGGTGAAAATAGAGCCACAGTGAGAGTAGGTCTGAGCTGGCAGGAATCCCCTGCAGAACTTTTCACCCTGGGCTTGTTGGGATCCCAGCTGCTGACTTCATGAGGCTCCCCAGTGGGAGACTAGTTATAGAAGGTGTGTGTCAGCAGAGTGCGGTGGCTTACGCCTGTAATCCCAGCACTTTGGGAGGCCAAGGTGGGCGGAACACGAGGTCAAGAGATCGAGACCATCCTCACCAACTTGTTGAAGCCCTGTCTCTACTAAAAATAAAAAAAATTAGCTGGGCATGGTGGTGTGCACCTGTAGTCCCAGCTGCTTGGGAAGCTGAGGCAGGAGAATCACTTGCACCTGGGAGGCAGAAGTTGCAGTGAGCTGAGATCGTGCCGCTGCACTCCAGCCTCAGGCTGGCAACAGAGCGACAAGTTGTCTCAAAAAAAAAAAAAAAAAAACCTAGCTGGGCATGGTGACTTATGCCTGTAATACCAGCTACTCAGGAGACTGAGACAGGAGAACTAGGAAGTCGGAGGTTGCAGTCAGCCGAGATTGCGTCATTGCACTCCAGCCTGGTGACAGTGAGACTTTGTTTTAAGGAAAACAAAAAACGTATTTTTTTTTGCTATCCACCGCTGGTTAAGATCCATTATAGTGCCTTATTTATTTATAGAGTGCCCTTAGTGGCCTCTTTAATTCTCCATGGTGCTTGAAAAGACCATAGGAAGTAGGGGTGAAATAGACCCCGGGCCAGGGCACACCACAGGTCAGGTGGTGAAGTAGATCATTGTCCAGGTCCAGGACTCAGCCATTGTGAGGGGGATGTGAATACTGTCTTTGGGTATGATGATGAAGAGATTCAGCCAGGGAATTTCAGCTTCCTCCGTAGGTTCTAGAAAGCATGTTGGAAACAAAGACTCGTGAGACATACTCAAACCGGTTTGTTTTCTTCAGCAAACACCTGGTAGAGACTGGAATAGAAGAGTGAGTAAAGAACTGACCTCACGCTGCCCAGAATTCTGATTCCATATGTAGTGTGAATCCTGAGAGGCCTATGTTTCTCAGCTTTTGGGTGGTATTCAGAGAGGTCCATTAACATTTGGTGTCACCTGGCTGGTGAGGACAGGCTCCCATGACCACAAAGCTAAGTGCTCTCTAGGGTACCTCCCTCTCTCAGGGGCTACCTGGGCCTCTGGCACACATGATCCATGGAGTCAGAGCTCTCGCCCGACAAGTGCATATATATTTTTTTGAGACAGAATCTCACTCTGTCACCCAGGCTGGAGTGCAGTGGTGTGATCTCAGCTCACTGCTATCTCCACTTCCAAGTTCAAGCGATTCTCCTTGAGTAGGTGAGACTACAGGCACGTGCCACCGGGCCTGGCTAAGTTTTGTATTTTTAGTGGAGACTGGGTTTCACCATGTTGGCCCGGCTGGTCTCGAACTCCTGACCTCAGGTGATCGGCTCTTCTCAGCCTCCCAAAGTGCAGGGATTACAGGCTTAAGTCACTGCACTGGTGAGTACTTTTCATTAAAAGGAAAAATGAGTAAGAGGAGCCCATGTTTTGGCAGGGTGTGGTGGCTCACGCCTATAATCCCAGCACTTTGGGAGGCCAAGGTAGGAGGATCACCTGAGGTCAGGAGTTTGAGACCAGCCTGGCCAACATGGCGAAACCCTATCTCTACTAAAAATAGAAAAATCGGCTGGGCATGGTGGCGCATGCCTGTAATTCCAGCTACTCGGGAAGCTGAGGCAGGAGAATCACTTGAACCTGGGAGGTGGAGGCGGCAGTGAGCTGAGATCACACCACTGCACTCCAGCCTGGGCAACAGAAAAAAAGATTAGCCCATGTTGGCCCTGGGTGCTGGGAAGTCGTTTAGCAACACTGCCTCTGGTTTCCGTCTCCCATTTGAGGAGGAAACTGCCAGACCTACAGCCTGAAAGGTAATTGGTGTGATGTAGATGCTGCCAGAGCAACCCCCTTATGACCAACAGTAAGAAAGACGGGGACTTGCTCAGTCACCCAGGCTGGACTGCAGTGGTTAGTCATGGTTCACTGCAGCCTTAACCTCTCAGGCTCAAGTGATCCTCCCAACTTAGTCCCCCAAGTAGCTTGGACTATAGGTGTGTGTCACCACACCTGGCTAATTTTTTTTTTTTTTTTTTTTTTTTTGAGACAGAGTCTCAATCTGTCGCCCAGGCTGGAGTCCAGGGGGGCAATCTCGGCTCATTGCAACCTCCGCCTCCCAGGTTCAAGCAGTTTTCCTGCCTCATCCTCCCTGGTAGCTGGGACTACAGGCGTGTGCCACCACGCCCAGCTAATTTTTTGTATGTTTAGTAGAGATCGGGTTTCACTGTGTTAGGCTGGTCTCCATCTCCTGACCTTGTGTTCCACACTCCTCAGCCTCCGAAAGTGCTGGGATTATAGATTATAGGCATGAGCCACTGCGCCTGGCCCCCGCTAATTAAAAAAAAATTTTTTTTTTGTAGAGACAGGGTCTTACTATGTTACCTAAGCCAGTCTTGAACTCATGGGCTGAAGCAATCCTCCTACCTTGGCCTCCCAAAGTGTTGGGATTACAAGCCTGAGCCACTGAGCTGGCCTCAAGACTCCATCTTTAAGCAAATACAGACATCCTTTATCAAATACTGCCTTAGAGTGTTTCAGAGGTGAAGGGTTGAGCTACATCAGCTGCAGTGTCACCTTGTCGTCAGCTCTGCTCAGAAGGTTCGCGGCCTCCTAAGCCATTCAGAACCCTGGGAAATGTCTACATCCTCATTAGAGATGTCCTCATTTGAGACTGGCTGTAAACTGCTCACATTTTTTTTCAGGCTACAGAGGCCTCTAATCTTAGAATTAGCTCTGATTTTTTTTCTCTTACCTAGAAAACGCCAGGTCTTTAAGGATATATGCCGCCACCATGCCTGACCCATTTGGCAGCGGCCTCCTGTGTGCTGGGCTGGTGTGGACGGTGGAAATGTGACTCTGCTGAGTGGCAGGTTAGTGTGGGTGCTCTGCGGGTGGGCTGAGACTTGGCACAGGCTTGCTCTCCTGTGGATGTCTTGCTAGAAGGAACTTTGTTAGGCTCCCTTTTAGGGGCTTAATGCCTTTACCTTTCCTTTGGGTCCTGCCACCCCTTATGCCATCAGTGGTCGCCCCATCTCCTCTCATACAGTGGATTGTTAAGCCACTCACCGTGGTGAGCCCTGTGGGTCCTTTATTGAAACTCAGTCTGTTCGGTTCCTGTGCCACTAGACTCTGGCCTTCTGCACAGCTGTGGCTCCTGAACTCTGCTGCCCCTAGATTCCTCCCCTTTTCTTGACAAAACCTGTCATCTCTCCAAGGGTCACTTCTCAGTGCACTCATTTATCTGACACGTGAAGTTGGTGCCTCCTGTGTGTCAGGAGGGCGCTGCGGAGGCCCAGTTCTGCTATGAGGAGCTCTACGACTCAAAGCAGGGCAGGGGAGGGTGTTGGGGTGGAGGGGAGCTCTTCGGGTGGGCTGGCAAGGGGTCTTCTGAGCAGGGGGCCTGCAAGTGGAGGCCAAGTGGCGAGCGAGCCAGGTTAAGGTGTGTGGAACTTCCTGACCTTTGTCCCCAGCCCTGTCCTTTCACATCCTGCAGCCTGCATTGTTGTTCAGCCTTCGGGGCTTTCCAGCTAGAACTTCTGCTGTCTCTTTTTTTTATTTTTATTTTTCTAGACGGAGTTTTGCTCTGTCGCCCAGGCTAGAGTGCAGTGGCGTGATCTTGGCTCACTGCAACCTCCGCCTTCCAGTTTCAAGCGATTCTCCTGCCTCAGCCTCCCGAGTAGCTGGGATTACTGGTGCCTACCACCACACCTGACTAATTTTTGTATTTTTAGCAGAGACGGGGTTTTACCATGTTGGCCAGGCTGGTCTTGAACTCCTGACTTTGTGATCTGCCCACTTTGGCGTCCCAAAGTTCTGGGATTACAGGCGTGAGCCACTGCACCCAGCCTCTACTGTCTTAAATGCTGTGTGTCTCCTTTCCTACTGCCTGCCTGCCTCCCTCTTGGAGTGCACCCAAGGAGCACCAGCCCTCCATTCCCTGCCACCCACACTCAGGATCTCCCTCTGACTTCCACACCTGCCTCACTGCCAGCCCAGCTGAGGTTCTCTTCAAATGTCTGTTTTCTGTCTGCCTCTGCCATTCCCAGTGTGACCGCTCGTGTTCAGCTGTATCTCAGGCAGGAGGACAGGTGCCATAGCAGCTCATGCCAGCCGAGCTGCCAATTGCAGAAGCATCAGGTGGGTGGCAGCATTTGCAGGCATGCTGGAGAAGCGGCTTCAGGCATGGGCCACTGGCAGGGAGGCTGGCTGGGGGCCTCACCGCCACCGTGCACATTGCGACTTCACTGCTTTGCTTCTTCCTACAGTTAGGGGCTTTGGCAGGCCATGCCTTGTTTGTGTCCATACCCTGCCTGTCAGGAGTGAAGACAGAACATCTGACTTTTGGGTCCGTAATGGGGGTGGGGGTTCCCCAGAAGAGAAGAGGCTTTGGGTCCTGGCCAGTGTCCACTACTCAGTCAAACATTCAGAAACTTACATGATTCCTTATTGTCCCAAGCGAGTCTGACTGACCAGTGCGGCTTTCTGTGAAGGCAGAAATACTGTGTGACCTGTGCTGTTCAGAGGGGTGGCATGAGTAGCGTGTGCCTAGCAAACACTCAGGTTATGGCCAGTGACACAGAAGGGCTGAGCTTTTGTCCTAGCCAATATATTTGTGATTTCTTTATTTATTTTTTTGAGATGGAGTCTCGCTCTGTTGCCCAGGATGGAATGCAGTTGTGCAATCTCAGCTCACTGCAACCTCCGCCTCCCAGGTTCAAGTGATTTTCCCGCTTCACCCTCTTGAGTAGCTGGTACTACAGGTGTATGCCACCATGCCTGGCTAATTTTTTTGTAGTTTTAGTAGAAATGGAGTTTTGCCATGTTGGCCCGGCTGGTCTCGAACTCCTGACCTCAAGTGATCTGCCTGCCTCGGCCTCTTCCAAAGTGCTGGGATTACAGGCATAGCCACTGCGCCCAGCCTATCTGTCTGTCTGTCGATTTATTTGAGACGAAGTCTCACTTACTCTATCACCGAGGATGGAGTGCAGTGGCATGATCTCGGCTCACTGCAACCTCCGCCTCCCAGGTTTAAGTGATTCTCCTGCCTCAGCCTCCCAAGTAGCTGGGACTACAGGCACACACCACCACATCCAGCTAAGTTTTTTGTTTTGTTTTGTTTTTGTTTTTGAGACCGAGTTTCACTCTGTTGCCCAGTCTCCAATGCAATGGTGTGATCTTAGTTCACT
>CAUYQU010017500.1:0-31665 GCA_963574635.1 Cheracebus regulus | reverse complement strand
CTCCTCCACTGGGAATGTCCTGGTCCGTGGGCAGTGAAAATTTATCGGTAAGTGTGGCGTCCACTGGCTCTTTGCGCTTTTACTGGGAGCTGCAATCCTGAGCTGCTAGTGATCGGCCATCTTGGATCTCTCTCCCTAGAGTCAATTTTTATTTCTGCCAGGCCTATTGGGAGATTAGTAATCTGGGATCAATTTACCCTAATTTTGGGATGTAACAGATTTTCCGGGATACACTGAGCTTCAGTCCACATGAAGAATGGTTATTTTTCATTCACGCTATCTCCTAGGGTACAGCTTTTCACAGTGCCAACCCAGAGGGTAGATGATTTTATAATGTCACCTTCTGTAGCTGACTCCATTTTACTCCCTGTCTCACAAATTAGTCACATTTTAAGCTTTTCAGCAGCCTCATTGCATCTTTTGAAAAGGACAATGTACCCTAGGCAAAAGCAATGCCACATGTTGAGCCTCTTCCCTGGATTTGTGTCTCCTTCTGAATGTTGATGTGGTATTACACCTCATTGTCTTGCTAGCTCTTTAATACTTTTAGGAAGATGATTTTTTAGTTCTGTACTGCTTTTCAGCTGTCCTCAGCAGGAAGGCTGCTCTGAATTACCTAGCTTCCATTACCAGAAGAGGAAGTCTCTTCATCAATCTGATAGTCTTTGTCTTTGAAAAGGGAGATTCAAGCTATTACATTTAATCTATCTTTTTGTTTTACAGAGATAGGGTCTATGTTGCCCAGGCTAGTCTCAAACTCCTGGGCTCAAGCAATTATCTGACTTCAGCCTCCCAAAGTGCTGGGATTCTCCCCTGGCCCACATTTAATGTAATAATCGATCTATTTTATTTTCTTCCTCTATCTTAAAGTTATGTTTCTTAATTATTTCATGTTATTTCTTCTTTTTTCTTATTTTTACTCATATCATTCAATATGCCTCTTATTGCACTGGAGATTTTAATGTAGTTTTCATTCCTTTGGTGGTTATCTGCCTTTTTGTTGTTGCTTTTGCTTGCAATGATTATATCCATATGACTCTATTGTTATTTAGAAACAATATGCCATTATTTCCCTAACCAAGTGTGATGTACAGAAATCTAAGATGGCTCCCAACATTTCTACACCCTGGTGTACATACCTTATACCCCTCCTCTTGAGTGTGATTGGAACCTGTGAATATGATGGGTAGTCATTCCCTTGGTTGTTACATGAAATAACTCTGTTGTAGTACACTGGAGAGAAATTTGTCTCCTGACTTAGACATAAGCTGCTACATTATAAGAGGGTCATGTGGCCAGAATCTGAGGGCAGCGAAAGGTAGTGAGAGTAACCCTGGCCAAAACCCAGGAGTAAAACAGAGACTTACTTCCACACCTGTAATAAACGGAGAACAGCCAACCACAATAAGCTTGGAATAAGATCACAATCCCAGCTGATACCTGGATTTTGGCCTTTTTGTCTTGTCCTTTTACCATTCTCCACTGTGACCTCTGCAACACCCTCTGTATTAATTTGCTAGGGCTGCTATAACAACATACCTCAAACTAAGTGGCTTAAATAACATACAGTTATTGCCTCACAGTTCTGGAGGTCAGAATCTGAGACTGGTATCTTTATAATTGATTTTTTCCTGCTGTGGGGAAGAGTCTGTTCCATGTCTCTCCCCTAGCTTCTGGTGGTCTGCTGGTAATATTTGGTATTCCCTGGCTTGTAAAAGGATCACCCCAACCTTTACCTTCCTCTTCAATGGTATTCTTCCTGTGTGCACCTGAGTCCAAATTTTCTCCTTTTAGAAGGGCGCCACACATACTGGATTGGGAGCTCACCCTACTCCAGTTTAACTATTCATCTTAAGTAATTAAATCTGCAGTGACCTTACTTCTAAATAAGGTCGCATTCTCAGGTACTTTGGGTTATGACTTCTTCAACATAATTTATTTTTGGAGGGTGATACAATTTAACCTGTAACACTCTTACATCTGGTCTCTCTACTCACCTTTTAAGTTTAACTGAGACAGTATAATACTTTATAGAATATTTCTTGTACTATGTTCCAAGAGTTTTTATGTAAAAATTATACACCACATTCCATGATATTAAGATTTACTTTTAAACACAAACACACACACCTACTCTCTCTCACGGAAGGTGCATTGATTCTACATTTCCTTTTCTTCTTTGTGTATATACATCTTGAAATATCCATTTGGTTTCATTTTTTTTTTTTGGCTATTTACGTTTTTTAACATCCTTCTTATGACCTGGGAGATATATTTGGATTGTGTATACAGGACTCTTGACTTTTACTTATTTTCTCTCAGAAACCTGTATGTGCTTTTTCACTATCTTCTATTTCCACTGTTGTAGATGGAACACTTAATATCAGTCTGCTTCTTATTCCCTCACAAGTAATTTGTTATTTTTGCCTAGAAGCTTGTCATTTTCTCCACATCAGGATATGCATAGGTGTCTGTGTTTTCTCACCTGTTCAGCTTGGGTTAGGTGAGCCTTTTCCATCTGCAGAGAGGTTTCTTTTATTAGTATGTATTTACTGCCTTTCTATCTATTCCTTTTCTCTTTTTAGAGCACCTATAATTCTAATGGAAAGTGTCTTGAATCTATTTTCCACTTCTCTAAATTCCTAACTTTTCCCTGATAATCCCCCTCTTCTAAATTTATTCATCTATGCTTTAAGATACATCCTGCACTTGATTTTTCAGGCTAACTTGGGTCTCAATAAAATATATATATACTCTTCTTCATGCAGTCAATTGTTTGCAAATCTTTGTTTTTACCCATAGAAAGTCTTTATGTTGTCCTACATCTCCTTAAGTATTCTTGTTCTTATTTAGATTTTTATCTGTGTCCTCTAGCAGTTTTATTTCTCTGGGTATGTACTTTTTTAAAACAGTGATGGAATCTCACTATTTAGCCCAGGCTAGAGTGTGGTAGCTATTCACAGATGTGATCATAGCATGCTACAGCCTCAAACCTGTGGGCTCAAGTGATCAGTGGCAATTCACAGATGTGATGATAGCACACTACAGCCTCAATCTCCTGGGCTCCACTGATCCTCTTGCCTCAGCCTCCCAAGTAGCTAGGAATACAGGCTCATGCCATGGCACCCAGCTGATTGTGTATTTGGTTTTTTCCTAATCATTTTCTCTCTGACTGCTGAGTTCCCTGAGAAAAGTCACTGTTTTTCCATTTAGGTTTAATGAGACTTAGGTATACTTGTTGCACTATCTTAAAAGGTATGAATCTAGCAGGTGTCAGAAGGCCAAGTGGTTTTTATCCCCATTTGTATATGGAACAATGTGATCCCATGAAGCCTCTCTGTTATCTACTCTACCTCTTCTCTTCCAGCCTCAAGAACAGGGAAGACTTAGCCTACCTATTTGACTACTTCTCTGCCTTTTAGAGAAGCCCACCACACACATATAAAGACAGTGAGACCTTTTTCCTACCCCTGGGGATTCCACAAATCTTTGAGTGACAGGCTCTTCCCAGAACCCGTCGCTGTCCAGCCTCTGCCCCTGAACTCCTCTGGTACTGTTCTTCAATGATCATCCAATTAGAGGAGAAAGCCTTACATTAGTTTTCTCTGCCAGGGCTTAGTGAACCCAAGGTCTTAGGACTGGAGACACTAGTTGCCTATTCACTATTTGTTCTTCCTTTCTTAATAAAAGCCCAGTTCTGTTCAAGGAGGCCATACTGCATAACTAAAAGTACTCACCTTCTCAGACCCCTGGCAACCTGGGTTGCCGTTTGACTGTTCCAATAGCTAGTAGGTGGTGCTGCTGAGTAAACTATTGTTTTCTTTATCAAAAGGGAGAGAGTCTGCAAACAGCCAGGTATACTGCCCTTTGCCTTTTACTAGTCTTTTTTCCTGACAGGAATAGCTCACATTCCTCAACCACGAGGATGAAAACCGCATCCACAGGCTGGTGCAGCACAGTGCTGGAGGGAGACTTTATCATTGACTTTCTCCAGCAGCTACATCAACCTATGTCCAGATGTCTTGTTATGAGAAAAATAAATTACTATTTAAACATTGTAAGTACATCTGTTATATGCAACCAAACACAACTCTGACTAAGTCCTCACTTATACCCAGCTGCTCCTAGGTTTTGGCAGCCACTTATGAGCCATTTCACTCAGAAGTGGCAAAGAGCTTGGAGGTAAGAATGGAGAGGAAAGGAGCTGTCTTTAGATGGCTGTGTTCACTGAATCCTCTTGATACTGAAATGTGGAGTGAAGTTTAATCTTTAACATTCATTCATGCACCAAGATTCATTAAGTGCCTACTACGTGCCAGGCATTGAACTGGATGCTGGAAACAAAACAAAGATGCCAACCCTGGTATCTTCTTCCTACCTTCATGTGTATCGCCCTCCAGGTCTGCCAGAGTGGGTGCATTAGGAAGTGAATACATGGAAGACTGGGTGAGCTGAGTCAGTTTTGAGATGCTGTTAATTGCCATGCTGCCCAGTGGAATGATGTGCTCTAGAGGAACATGCACAAGGAGAATTACATGGAGTAACAGCCTAGTTACAATGGTTATCATGAGCTTCTGCTTGAATAACCCAAGCCCAGGTATTGTTTGGCCCCATAGCTGAGGACTGATGGAAGGTGGGAAGAAGAAGATCACTCACTGTATATTCCAAAGTACCAAACTTATACAAAAAAAGGAACTGGGGGCTATGGGTGATGAAGAGCAACCACTGTATGTATTAGGGTGGAGTTGAAGAAAGTTTTAAAAGGGAATACCAACAAAGAACTGAGAAATCTGGGCTTGGCTTAGGGACATCTGAAGGGTGAAGGATTTTAAAATGTTTTGTTCCCTATTTCCTAAACAGAATACTTGTTTAGCAAGTATTCTGCATAAATATTTTATGAGGGAGTAATAGCTTTGATTATATAATGGACCCCTTCTATTCTTGTTATAAGCTTTCATGATAAAAAAAAAAATCCCCCCCTTCTCTTTATCATTTTCCTTTACTCAGTGATGAGAATTTGGGAGCCGCCTTGCCTGATTCTAGTCTTCTGTGATGAAGGTCTAAATACAGACTAGGAAAGCTGCATGTTTTCTTTATTTGACTGCTGAAAAAAACTGGAATGGTTTAAAGCAATAAAACAACTGGTGTATAGACCATGGAATGTCTAAGAAAAAATGACCACCAAAGAGGCAAATTTCAGAAGCTGCCTCTGCCGCCTTTTCAGTCATTGACTTAGACTGTTCAGTAAATAAAGGGTAGGGTAATGTGGATAAGAAGACTGGGCTTGGGGAGATCAAATGAGATAAGGTATTGCAATAATGAACTGGGACTCATTTATAAAACTTTTATTCTCTGAAGCAGGCTTGTGAAGGGGATAGCCCGTTTCAAGGATATGGGCAAGGGAGAGTCTGCCAGTTGGTTTAGTCTCTGTCCCCTCTGGGTTGCTCCAGACACCAAAAGCCATGGCCATGCTATATAAGAGGGTTCTGATGCTGGTGGCAAGGACAGTTTCTAAGCCATAGATGGAAATGATTCTAAGATAAAAGCTAATGTTCAATAGTAACCAGTAAGCTACAAAAGTACCTCTGCCCAGCTGTGCAAGATAGACAGGAAGGCTTTGGAAATCACCCAAACAGGGAACTCAGGTGTGTAGGTAGAAGGCTGAGGCAATCAAGGGGTGAAGTCTGCTCTGTAGATTTGTAGTGCAACAGAAGTTACTGCATTTTTAGGGACAGCAGTGGGGAGATGTAGGGTACATCCTAAGGCCAAAACAGATCTGGTTGGAGTCAGAGACAATAAAGGACTGGAGAGGAAGGGCTGGGGAATCTGTGCCAGGAATGGGCACTGTGGCTAGACAGGGTTTTCTAGCTTATGAAATGTTTTCAGGAGTCTTCACCTAAATGTTCAGCACTGCCTTTCATGCCTACATAGTATCTACAATCTGACGTGTACAAACTTGTGAGTTCCCACATCCACACACAACTGTTTTGTCCTAGACACATTAAAGGATAAAGATGACAGTTTGTGAATTGAGGTAGTTGGTGACTTAGGCTGAGGTGGTGAAGGAGACTCTGGTTTGAGGCTTAGGTCTGTGCAAAGACTCTGGTTTGAGGGTTACAGCCCTGAGGTCTTTATGATGGTGGGAATAAAGGAAGGAGCCTGAAAGAGGTAAGTGGCCCCTATCATGAACACTAGAGACTGTCACTACAGCCTACCCTGAGGGATTTGCTCTAAGATGGAGTCCTTGGAGGCTTTATGTTTGGGGTGACTAGGAATTTTTAGGTAGTAATTAATGGTTTTCTCTACCCTATGCCTACAGGAAGCCTTTGTTTCCAGTTCCAAACTGCTAGACTGGCATGGGGTTCATGGTGGGTGAAGCAATGATGGCATCTGTTAATTTTGGGACATAATCATAGCTTCTGGAAATGGCACTTGAGAAGCACCCAAGAAAACCAACCACATTCAAAGATTCAAAAGTCGAAGGGCCCTCAGAGTTGTCCTATTCAATCTCTGAGCCAGGGAAATGTCACCCTACAGCAAGGAGGCTGACTCACCATCCAGCTTCACACTCCATGTCATGTGGAAGCCATTGGTCATCAGGTAAAAGTTCTTCACATCTTCAGGCATCACACAGTTATTCTTCTAGAATCACAAAGCAGCTAAGTGTCAGGTCAGGTCCGGGAAAGAGGGTACAGAGCTATGCCTCAAGGCACTGGGGACATGTTTACCATGTTATAGGTCCCCGAAATAGGAAGACTCTGATAGTTACCTACAAAACTCTATTAGAGAGGCACTGGAATCTTGCAAGCTGAGTCACCAGTTTGCCTTTTTTATTCTTCAGCAGCTAAAGCAAACCAGGTATCTGCTATGCCATGATAATGCCTCAATGGGCAGCCACCTAGCAAAGGAGCTCAAAGGGAACAAGCTGAAGAAGAGACAGGAAAACATGGCAAGAGAGAAGGTCCTAGGTAAAGTCTGACAATGTTCAAGCAAAGCAATCACTGCCATACATTTGACCCATGCTCAAATATTATTTTCTGAAACAAGTAATTGGACAAATGAGAACATCTTAAAAGTGAAGAGTATATTATTTCCAGAAAACCTATGCAATGTCTAAGTTCTGACAGCTCTTAGAAAGTAATCATATATACTCAAATATTTATTTCACATGGATAATAAACCATCCAAACTATTGGTGGAGAGAACAAAGAAGGAGCTTAGTATCCTTCAAGGAGATACCAGGAACAAGTCCTACATTGTAAATAACTCAGTCTTTAGTCTTCCCTAGCCAACTCAAATCCCTGGAGTGTGCAGAACGATGAGTTATCCAATTCATTTCCTGGGCCCCTAGAGTGACTTCTTGATCTAGTTACAGAGGCAAAGAAGCAACATGTTAAGAACTATCCAAGTCTGTGGCTTACTGGTCCCTTCTGAGATGTGATACTGACCACTGTTCATGTCAAGACTGCATTAGGTCATCCTGTCAGTCAGTTCTAGGTACCCAATATGTGGGAAAGCATACTGTAGAAGGACAATCTGAGTTCACTTCCCAACTCTGCCATTAGCTGAGTGACCTTGAACATGTCAGAGAAGAATAAACTCTAAGACTGAATATACAGAACGCTGGAGGTACAAGGGGGTGTGAGAATAAACTCTAAGACTGAATATGCAGAACACTGGAGGTACAAGGGGGTGTGAGTTTGACAGGAAGAGAGAAGACTAGGAAATTATTATTATTAACAGCCATAGCATCTTTACGAACTATAGATAAAGAGAAAGCTTCAATCTTGCTGGAGGTTTTAAGCAGTGTTTTTAGATTATTAAATGGACAACAGATGTCATTTTAATGAAACAGGCTTTACATTTCCTTTACCTATGAACTAAAATGTATGTTCTGATTAAATTTTGTGTTTTCTGTGTCCACTATTTAGTTCCCAGTTTCATAGATGTGAAATTTAAGAGACTCTCAGACTCCTTGGACTAATTTATTTGTTTTCCTACTATTTGGAGTTAGGGGCTTGCTCCTAGTCCCTCCTGTGTGGCTACATTATCTGTGCTTTCAGAGGAAAAAACGCACTTGCAAAATGCCTTTCTCCCATCCCTAGAACCCTGGTATAGGAAGCCTACAGTTACCAGTGTTCTGACAAAGTTCTTGCTCCTACCCCAAAAGGCCAGCATCCCTCTGACGTTTTGATCACTAGTGCCATCTAGTGGTGAAGACAAGGAAACTACTGTGTATCAGCCTTTCTTAACGGGGATTCCATGAGAACCAGGCTGAGGGCAGATGGACTATTGGGCATTGTTCATAGGTAAATCAGGCTGAATAATTCCAGTAACAGTAATTATAACATTTCTTATGGTATTTATTTCACTCAAGAAAGAAATTTTGGTATACCATTATTTTTACAATTATTCAAAATTCAAACAAATAGAAAAAAATCTGTGAAATCAAATATTTAATACACATTTCAAATACTTACATAAAAATTTTCAAGTAAACAAAATTCATGAAAAACATCAATCCCTCACTGTCACTCTAATTTAAATGACTAGCAGCCCTGTCTCTGCTGCTCTTTGCTGCAGACCTTTCTGCCCCAAGCATCCTGGGGGCAGCTGCTGGCCCTGCAGTGCTTCAGCCTCTTTCTATTGCATGTAACTCTTCCGAGTGGGGCAAATCCAGGATGAAAGGTTCACAACCAAAACTTAAATGACCATATACTCTCTTCAGTCCTTTAAGGTTGGAGAGAAAAGTAAGAAACCTCTCCTAATTTTAATATATTTCACCATTTTTTTTGTTCTGGCCAGTGACTCAGTTACTGCTGTTTTAAAATTTCTCTTCTAACCAACCTGAAAAGACTCTGCTTTTCTAAAGGGAGCAATATGCCCACATCAGAGAGCTTCTTCCTCCACAGATTCATGCTCAGTCTATATTTTGGGGGTGTAATAGGGTGGGGAGAAAGAAGATTGGCAGAAAGTGAATGGACAAGGGTAATATTAGGATTGGAGGGAGGGTTTGAGAAGAAAGCCAACAAGGGAGAATAACACTGGCTGGTGTCTGTAATAACAGCTGACTGCATCAAAATGGTATCTGCAATGTCTATCCAGCCCAGTGGTGATCTGTCACATAGTTCCTAATTTTCAATCTTTCTTTTCTTTTCCTGAGACAACCTGCAATGGTTTCTTTAAGCTACTTTAGAAAGAGTCCACCACAAGCTCTGTTACTACTTCATTGGATGAAGGACCTGAACCATTTTTATGTTTTGGGAGATATCAACAAGATTCCAGAAAACCAATAGCACTGCTTGGGCCTCAAGGGAAGGGCTAGGGGCTGTCCATTGCCTTCTACTCACCTTTTCTCCTCCTGGACAATCCCGCACCCCACTGTTCCCCACCCCCTTTTAGAGGCCACTTCCCAACTGGGGAGCAGATGCAGGATCAGGTCAGCATAGGGACCAGAGGACAGAAATCAGTGTTTCTGTAGGTGCTGGTCCATGCTGAGCTGGCTCTCCAGCTGGTCTGCAACCACAGCCAGGTGAAGAGCTGCCCAGGACGTCCATCAAGAAGGAGCATGAGAACACTGCCGGAAACTATGGCAATAAGCAAAATGGCATCTCCTGAAACTCTTCTCAGGGAGGACATTCCATGATGTGGAAGGAAAACCTGGATGAGCTGTGGAGGGATGGTGTGAGATCCCCAAGAGAATTCCCAAATATATTCTTAAACTCCCATCTTAGGAGAGGTGGAGGGCTTGGTTAACTGAACCCTTTTGTTTTGTTGAGTAGGGTACGAGAGTTTGGGGCCAGAGCTGCATTACTTAAGCGACACTTTGATCAAATCAGGGTCACCACCTGAGACCTTGGTCATGTCAGGGTCATCACCTGAGACGTTGATCACCACCTGCGGAGATCTAACCCTGACTTAACGACTTAATGACTGGATGAATGAATGCACTCACACACACCAGAATACAGTGAATCTGAGTGGGCTAGGGATGGTCATCAGCTGCTTTCAAAGGGTGACTGCAGCTAATCGACCATTAACTTGCTGCTGCTCCTCCTCATATTTATTCGGTAGGATTTAGTAACAGAGGTTCTAAGTCAACATGCTTGTGAGTAATTACATGGTTAAAAGAGTGGTTTTAAGAATGATAAAAGGTCTTGGTTCCAGGGCCCAGAATAAACACCATTCATGGTTAATTCCCCTTCGACCTCCTCCTGAGAGGAGCATCCAGCACAAAGTTTACATGAGCAAAGAAATTAGGGACAAAGGAATGTGGTATAAACAGACTTAACTGGGGAAGCTTTTATTATTCCTAAACTTTATCCTATGACTTAAAGCTCTCATGTATGAACTGGCTGCCTTTGGCCCGCTCTCTTAAAACCTTTGAGCCTTCCAAAAGGTTTGAGACTATAATCTATAACTTTCCCTAATATTTCCCTAATATTTTGCCAGCCACCCCAAGTGAATCCCAACACTTAAGGGCTAAAAGAAAGGTAGCATACTTTTCCCAAAATCCTTTCTCCACAGAACCATCAGTCTTCCTCTAAAAATATGTGAAGAAAAAAATATATAAATATCAGCCTGCCTAGAGGCACCACAAGTCTTGGTGAAGCTGTGTGTCTGACAGCTCATGCGAGACAACCTTCAGAACAGTAATGCCCTCAGGTTTATATAATCATCAAAATTCTACCACTGGAGGAATTAGTCGGGGAAGCCTTTGCATCTGCAGCTGCTCTGCTTCAGAGACGGTGGTGTGGTAGCCTGAGTCTCAGGACTGAAATTAAGGACTGCTTGTGGAAGATAAGTTAGGCAACTTTGGGAAGCTTCCACACTCTTTCTGACTTTTATCTAATTTGCTTACTCATCTCACATTTATGAAGTGTCTATTATGGGATAAACACTGTGTGGGGCACTAGCAACAGAAAGAAAAATGAGGGAAGGGGCAAAGGAGGCTGTGTCAGACACATGGGTTGCTTATTCAAATCCACCTTCCTTTTTCTCCTTGGCAGAACCTTCACTTGTTTGAGATGGCAACGTGTCCTATTAAATACCTGTTTTCAGAACCTCCTGCAATTAGTACTTGACATTAAAATGTAAACACAAGTCCAAAAGAGAAGGTTTCTAAGAAAATTTTCACTTTCCTGCTGAAAAGTGACAGATGTGCCCAGCAACATCCCTTATGTCCTTTTTGTTCCTTGAGCTTGGAAGTGATAGCTGAGACTGTAGCAGTTATTTTGCCACTGTGATATTGTGAAATATGTATTTGGTCTCTGTCACAGTTTCCTGGCATACAATTCCTAAAATCCTTGCAATCGCTAAAGTGATGTCTTTTTGTGTGCTAATGAGTTGACAAATGACTGGCAGCTCCAAGGTAGCTGCAGGATGGGGGATGATCACCAGAAAGACCAAGGCAGGCAGTGGGTTGGAACTTTCAGCCCCACCACCTAACCCCAGGGAAGGAAAAGGGGTTAAAGGGTAAGTTGATCATCAATGGCCATTGAGTTAATCAACCACGTCTACATAATGAAGCCTTCATAAAAACTCAAAGGACAGGGTTCGAAGAGCTTCCGGACAGCTGAACACATGGAAGTTCCTGGAGGGTGGCATGGAGGTTCCATGCCCCTCCCACCACACCTCGCCCTGTGCATCTCTTCATCTGTATCCTTTGTAATAAACCTATAAATGTTAGTAAGTGTTCCTCTGAGTTCTGTGAGCCACTCTAGAAAATTAACTGAACCTGAGGAGGGGGTCGTGGGAACCCCAATTTATAGCTGGTCGGTCAGAAACACAGGTGAAACAACAACCTGGACTTGCAATTGGTATTGGAAGTGAGGGGCAATCTTGTGAGACTGAGCCCTTTACCTATCGGATCTGATGCTATATCCAGGGAGATAGCATTGGAACTGAATTGGAGGATATCCAGCTGGTGTCCACTGCAGAACTGATTGCTTGTTGATGTTTGGGAACTCCCCCTTGCAAAACACACACGTTTGATCATGGAAATTTTCTGTGTTGATTGTTGTGGAGTAATAGGAGAGGAAAAGCAGTATGTTTTTCCTACTCAGAAGCACCATAAAGAAAAAGGACAAAATAATTACAGAGATAAAGGATTAACATTGTCAGGGCTGATGAACCAACTGCAACTGTCTACCTCAGGACTTGTTACATGAAAAATATTAATTCCTATTTGCTGAAGCTATTGCTAGTTTATTATTATCTTTCCTTGAGCCAAACATATTCCTAATTTATACAGAGACAAATGTTTAACAGATAAGTGTTGTAGAGCTGCAAGGGCCAAAGAGAACTAGGAGGGAGGAGTCTGCAAGGAAGGAAAGAATCAGGAGAGTTGTGCTTCTGAATCCAAGGGAGGAGAGACTAGCAGAGAGGGGAGTGGCTAGCTGTGAGGCATGCAGGAGTGGAACCAAGTAAGATGAGGTAAGTCTTCAGCAATGAAGGGGTCCTAGTGATTTTGACAGAATGGTATCCAAGAATGGTGGTGGCTAAAGAGAGGCTGTGGCAGGACGAAGAATAACTGAGAAATGAAGGAAGGACAGTAATTTGTCAACTATGGCCACTGGATCCACCCTGTCACTTGTTTTTATAAAAATGTTTCATTTGAATATAGTTACATCATGCATTTCAGTACTTTTGATGGCTGCTTTCATAGCTACAATGGCAGAAATGAGTAGTTGTGATAGAGACTGTAGCACCCACGGTGCATAAACTATCTGGTCCTCTCAAAAAAACATTTCCCAACCCCTGATGTAGACAATTTTTCTACACACTTGGTGTGAAAAGGAACAAATGGCTAAACAGCTAGAAGAAGACATATGTTGAAGGTTTTTTTGTTCTTAATTTTAAAGAGATGGGAAGCCCCTATGGGGAAGCTGCCAACAGAAAGAAATGAAGTGCTAGAGAGAAGGATTGACTGGTGGAGAACAGAGAAGCCCAGGCAGAGTAAGAGCATGACATTAGGGGGTCGCTAGTGACATGGTGTTGCATGATGATTTTCTTCTACTGGAAATGCTTATGATAAATTCATAGTAGGGGCATGTAAGGAACATATCTTCAAGAAGGTTCAGAACCCACTCTGTAGACTGTAGAAAAACTGAGCCTGAAAACAAGGGATATTCTCCCAAGTCATTTGGTTTCTGTGGGCCATGGTCTCACCATCAAGTGAACTGAATTTTAATCTGGGGATTGAAGAGTGTATAACCTATCAAGAATTGTAAAGCAGTCTGCTACTATGAAATGTCACTGACATGCTTAATAATAACAGAACTCTCCTGGCACCAGGATGCTATGAGAACTAAGAGGCAGCTGTTTTCATGGTGCTTGAAAGATGAAAAGCTGAGTGTAGACATTAGGCCTTACTATGGACCAACATGACAAAAGGCAGGTAGCAGGTACAATGAACATGAATCATACAACTGCACAGAAGCAAACTGAAACTGTGTACTGCAGAAGAAAAAATGGTGAAATATATAAAAATGGAAAAAGGTTTTTCACATTTCCCTCCAACCTCAGGTCACTGCAGCAGGTATGTGATCATTTAGGTTTCAGTTGTCAACCTTTCTTCCTGGATTTGCGGTACAGAATCACAAAATAGTAGATTACAGCTGGATGAGTCCTTCAATAACACTGATTTCAAACTACTTATTTTATATATGACAAACATGAGCTCCAGAGAAGTTCGTGACTTAGCCAAGGGTCCAGAGCTGGCATAAGATTTCTACTCCAATCTGTTTTTCCCAAATCAAAATGCTTCCATATCCTTACTAGTATATTGTATCTCAGTGAGCTTCCCAGAGAGCTATAGTTGCTCAAAGGGGCAGAGGTCCCCTTCGTAGGGGGCCTTATCTGAATGTATTTATGCAGCTGTGGTCACCAGGTATACCAAATGGAGGCTTGGCTCTAAATGAGGTGTCTCCAAGGAGACAGGTCTCTAGGGTCAGTTCTTTAGAGAAGTAGGAATTATCAGCCCCTTGGGATGCTCCTGTTTCTCTGGTATAGGCACTTCGGGAAGAAGGCACACAGCAGGGGTGGCGTATCAAGCCCACTCCCGTGGCAGCATGCTCTTAGTAACCTCTTGGGTGAGAAAGTGAGACAAAGAAGTTTCAGAGCAGTCCAAAGCTTCTATCCTCCATTGCTTAGGAGACAAAAGTAGGTAGGAAATAGCACATCGGGCATGGCCACATTTGAATGAAAAAATTATGCAAAAACCTGTTTTAAACTTTTTGGGGTTATGAGTCCCTTTGAGAGTCTGATTAAGTCTTTCCCCCACCCAAAAAAAAAAAATTTGACATACATTTCAAGGAGTCCATGGACCACTTCCCATTCATAGACTTGTGAGGGATCCCACTGCCTACTCTCCACCCACACATATAACCAAAAATACACCAACTGTGGTTATGTCTAGGTGGTAAAATCCTAGAAGACTTAAAAAAAAAAATTTTTTTTTGTATTTTCAATACTTTTTTGACTTTTGTTTAGCATAATCAGAAAAAAATGGTGTTACATAAAAACTGAATCTTAAAGCAGATGTACATACCCCAAAGGCTATCTTATTCTCCAAGCAACTCACAGGCCTTTACAAGCCCAGACATGCCAAACTCATCTTGAAAGAAACATTTTTACATTACTGATCCTAATATTATTAGTATCTTATGTTTTAAATTTTGATTACTTATTTATTTTTTAAGAGATGGGGGTTAAGGGGTTGTCTTGTTATGTTTCCCAGGCTGCTCCGGAACTCCTGGCCTCAAGCAATCCTCCCACCTTGGCCTTCCAAGTAGCTGGGACTACAGGGGTGCACTACCACACCTAGCTTGTTTGCATATTAGATTTGGCATATTTGAACTTAGATCTGAGATATTTTAACTATAGAACTCAAAGGAAAATTCTAAATCTATGTATCTATATACCTTATTTTAGGTACCAAATCTATGTATCTATGTACCTTATTTTAGGTACAGAAATTCTCTCAACTTATGTTTGAAGAAAATGTTCCATTAACTGTGTCAGTTAGTTAAAAATCTCTTTCACTGATGCTTACCCTTTAATCCTTTTAGACCTCTGATGGCTATTTATCTAGCACTACAAATGCATTTCCCTAAGTGTCAGTCTAAGCTAAAAGGGAACCCAATAAAGTTGCATAGTCCAGGAGGCAGATTAGATCCCAAGAGATCCCCTGCAGACTCAATCCTTGAAACACAGCTATGGAAGGCAGCTCCAAATGAAAAAAAAAAACTACTATAAGTAAAAAAATTAGTATAAGTAAAACTGGGACAAATGGGTAAAGTCTTCTCCTTATAACAATCTATACCATGTCTTAGGCAGTAAGATCAAGAGGCAAAAACAGTGCCTTTAAAAAAATTACCATTTAACCCCCAGGGCTCAACACCAAGCACAATGTCTTACCCACTGTGGAAGCTTAAAACTTTTATTGAATAAATGAAGTTCAGAGGAAAGCTGGAAAGCCTTAGCTTTCAATCTGCTTAGCTGTTATGTGCAACACTTAACCATGTTCTGGACAGCATGACACTTATTAATATATATCCTTTTCTTTCCTTAATTGATTTTTAGCTTTGTTGTATACAACTTTGAATGTCCACTACCTCTACAGGACAGTGGGGCTCAGGGGAGACATTCCATGCTGGGTAAGTGGCATAGAATGAAAGAAACTATTAAGTGGACTGAACAGGAACACAGGAAAGGTGAACTCTACCTTGAAAGCAGCTGTGGTTTGAGATAAGTATTCTTCCTTCCCCAATCTTTCCTTCTCAGGGACATTTACATTGACCTCTCTTTTTTGGGAAGTAAAGACTTCATGTGGCAACACTTACTTGTTCCCATGAAGAAATCATATGACGTTCGGCAGGAGGCTTTTCTATGATGGTCACCTCTGTCACACCTGGGGAAGATTCTGGAAGAGAAAAAAGAGTCTGTAGAGTTGCAATTGGTGCACTGTCATACATTTTCTATGCTAGTTGTTGACTAGCTATTGATGACTGCTCTAAAAACATCCAATCCTTCTCATACACACTTATCACTCCTGTGATGAAAAAAGAGGACTGGTTGGCTTCTGAAAGGCATGGTCCCATGACCTAGGACAATGTAGTCTACCTAGTAGAAAGGATATCCACAGAATGTGCTCTATACTGTCACTGCTCATTCACTACTTTTATTGAACAAAAAACAGATTGTAGACTCCTAGTGATTTCACACTGAAATTCTCAGTGAGCTAAATCTATATACTCAAGATAAAGTGAAAAGAAATAAATAGCAATCCATTAACTTTCATAAGACATAAAACTTGCTTATTAACTTTTCTTCTAAATAAAACTCATCTTAAACATAATCTTCTACTCTATGAGGTCTAGGATTTAAAAGCTGGGTTAACATAAAAAACAAATTCTATCCATAAATATACTGAGAAAAAAATAAGACACATTTCTAAATCCTTGAAGTAGGAAAAGGTCTCCAAACAATCTGGTCTGCTTCTCTTGGTGGAGTTGTGTTCTATCTTTCACTCTGAGGGAAAGCAGAAGCCACCTGGAAATACTACAGAGTTCAATACCTTCCTCCCAACATTCTCCACTTGTCTGCGGCCATGCAGACTCAAGATTCTGAAGTCTTTAATCCAAAAAATAAAATCTGTCATAAAAGCTGTTATGACTTGAATTCTGTCGCCACCCCACAAAAAAGATATTGAAGTCCTAACTCCCAGTACCTCAGAATATGACCTTATTTGGAAATAGGGTTACTGTAGATATAATTAGTTTAGATGAAGTCATACTGAGTAGAGTAGACCCCTAGTCCAATGATTGGTGCCCTTATAAAAAGAACAACATGTAGCCAGGTGTGGCAGTGGATACGTGTAGTCCCAGCTACTTGGGAGGCTGACACAGGAGGGTATCTTGAGTTTTTAAAATCTCATGGACTATGGCAGAGACTTAGAATCATTTTATGTGGTGCCCCTTTTATGCATTATAAAATTAGTTGCCAGAAATTCAAATCTTGGGATGTAACAATAGCCCAATATAGGAACTAAGAAATCTGGACTCCACCTATTCTAGTCTTGCTTTATACATTTACTAGTTGTATGCTCTTATATAGGTCTTCACTTCCCTTCACTTTTGGTAAGTCACAATAGACCTTAGGTTTGAAAGAGGACACATACAATTATTTACTGTTTATAACAGGCCTACATGGAAGGGCTATAGGTTCAGACAAAACTACTGTGATGCTACTGCAGATGTGGTCATATCATACTTAAGCTTGGAATACTCTTATGATAAGCTAATTGGCCAAGATGTTGACTTTAATAACTTTCAGATAATAGGTTGCTTAGGAAGTACCCATTGTAGGGACTCCTATATCCAATATAGTACTTCAGCATCGGCTAGGAGGAAGTGTTGGGGATATGGAGGAGAAGGGCATTCAATAAATTCCATTTGTATAATGCTCTGTTATAGGAAATTGGCATAAATTATCCCACTTAATCTTTCAACAATCTTTGGCATAAATTATCCCACTTAATCTTTCAACAATCTTGTGAAGCATGTATCCTTACCCTTGTTTTAAAGATAAGGAAACTAAGGTTTGAAGATGTTAAGTAATCCATAGAATGAAATCTCTGACCAAAGCTGTGGACACCAAAATCAATGCTGTTTTTATTACATTGTCTAGTAGCCTATCATTTTGCTGAGATAACTAAAAGCATTTTGCAGATGCTTAGAAAGCAAGAGAAATTATACATTGTCCTTGACCTATCAAGATGCCATATTTGAGAAGCAATATCTAAACAGGCATAGCCATTCTCACTGTCTGCCTTTGTGACCAATGACAAGCATTTGTCAGCCTCCTGGCTGGAATAACCTTCATGGCGAGTAAGAGATATGAAACTCAGATCTTTAGACTCAGGGCTGTCCACCCTAAGTAACTGTGTGATATGCCACAGCTTAAAGCTCTCTGTGTTGGCTTACTCCAATGGTGGGTGCTATCAATTCCTTCCTTCCCTGCAGGCCCATACCACTTCTCATTGAGAGGTGAGTCCATTTCTCCAACTTCTTGGGTTTGGAGTTGGCCTGTGAGTGCCTTGCCCTATAAAATATGGTGAAAAAATAGTGTGCCAGTTGTGGACTTAAAATTTAAGAGAACTGGCAGTTTCCCTTTGCCTTTCTTTGATTCCTGAGCCATCACATACTAAATCCAAGCTACTCTTCTGGAGAGAGAGAGGCCAAACTGAGAAGTACTGAAGGGGGCAGACATTCGAATGCAGATGCCATTTGATGATTCCAGTCCCAGCTGCTATCTAACTGTGACCACTTGAGAGACTCCAAATGAGAACTACCCGAGCTGGTCCAGTCAATCCAGAGAGCTGGGAGAGATAGTTAATGGTTATTTCAAGCAAACTATGTTTTAGTATGATCTGTTACCCAGTGATAGATAACTGGAATATATTTTCTGGTGACAAACAGTCTTTCTGTGGTATTTAATGGGGACCTGCTATGACCTAAGCTTGGGAAAATTACTGCCAGAGATTAGGAATTTAAGTAGGAGACACTGTTTCAAGAAACTTATTGCCTAGTTAGATAAAAAAGACGAACATGAAACAAAGTGAAAACTGCAAGATAATATGTAATTATGTGTTAAACTAGGTGATATTGACTGTCAGGGCCACAGGAGTTGAAGGTGGAGGTAAGTTGACAAAGACTGCAAGTGATAGAAAACATCAGAAACTGCATACAGCTGATCTGGGCCTTCAAGGATGATGTGGCAGTTACTGCAGAGTGGCTCAATTAACACCTCCTCCTGTTCCCCCTGGCGTGCTTTCCTTTATTTTAGACTGCGTAGCTAAAGACCTCATTTCCTAGATTTCACTGCAGTTAGATTCCCTCCGGTGGCTGGGAAGCCTGCATAGAAACCTACTCTCATAAAACTTGGAAGAAGGGAATCAGCAGATGAGGAAGAGAACAAATGGGGAGACCAGATATTCTCACAAGCATAGTTTCACAGGTGTTTCAGTCTCAGAGGGTGGTGGCGGCAGGAGCAAAAGCAGGAGCAATTTTTGATTCTGCAGCTATCCTTCTGGGAGCCTGAAATTCTGAGAGCTGTGGTTGGTTGTTTTGCCAAAGTAAGGCTTAAACAGGCTTTCTGGAGAAGAAACACTACACACAGATTGTCGCATTTCACTGTTTAA
Source organism: Cheracebus regulus (assembly GCA_963574635.1). Lineage (NCBI taxonomy): Eukaryota > Metazoa > Chordata > Mammalia > Primates > Pitheciidae > Cheracebus > Cheracebus regulus. The sequence goes on along the minus strand of CAUYQU010017500.1, from coordinate 12,461 downwards.
GAAGTGTATACTATGTGACCACTGACAAGAGGGAAAACTTCAGAAGTCTGTGCATGGATTCCTCTAGATTCTACCTATGTCTTTTCCTCCTGCTAATCAATGCAATAAATTACACTAGGGACTACTACTGTTTCTGAGTCCCGTGTGTCCTTGCAGTGGATCTGGCAGATCTAAATGTGTGGATGGTTGTGGGATCCCAGAAACATGCATCCATCTTTTTATATTTAACATTTCTGATTTCATTTGCTTTAGGTATGTTTTTGAAAACATCAAATAACTGGGTTTTGTGAGTCAGGTTTAAACTGTTTTCTATCAATAGGTGACATAAACCTATATGTATATACTTCAGAGACAGGGTTTTGCTGTCACTCAGGCTGGAGTGAAATGGTGGAATCATAGCTCACTTCAGTCTACAACTTCTGGGCTCGAGTGATTCTCCCATCTTAGCCTCCCAAGTAGTCGGAACTACAGGTGCACACCACCACACTGGGCTAATTAAATTTGTGTGTGTGTGTGTGTGTGTGTGTGTGTGTGTGTGTAGAGACAGGAGTCTTGCTGTTTCCCAGGCTGCTCTTGAACTCCTGGCCTCCCAAAGCACTGGAATTACGGGCACGAGCCTCAGTGCCCAGCCATGACCATTTATATTTATTGTTATCACAGATATGTTTGGTCTAAACTCTATCATAATAGTTCATAATTATGTGTGCTATATTATACTTGTGTTTCTTTTTGACGTGCATATCATTTGCTCTTTTCTTTCAAAATTCGGGGGAATGTTTTCTATTGCTGAGTAATAAGTTACCATGAAGTAACAGCTTTAAACAACATCCTTTTATTAAGTCACAGTTCTGTAGCTAACAAGTCTGGCACACATGACTGGGTTATCTGCTTAGGAAAGACCAGAAATCACCGGTCTTTCCTTACACCAGATGTGCTGACAGGTATTTTAGCTGTTGTATTTTCATCTGGAGCTTGGGATCATCTTGGAAACTCATTCCTGTTATTGACAGAATTCAATTCCTTTTGGTTGCAGGACTGAAGCTTCCATTTCCTTGCTTGCTATTAGCTGGGGCCACTCTCAGCTTGCAGAGGCCACTTGTATTCCTTGCTAAAGGTCCTGTCCATCTTCAAGTCAGCAACAGCATAACAAATTCTTTTTACGCCTCAAATCTCTTTGACTTCCCTGTTAACAGCTTGTTTTAAAGGCTAATGTGATTAGATTGGGTCCACCTGGATAATCTTGCTTTTGCCATTTAATATAAAATAACTGAGGTGTGTTATCTCATCACCTTCACAGTCCTGGGAATTAGAGCCGGAATTCTAGTAGTGCCGTATTTAGGATTCCTTTTTAAAAATAGCTTTACTAAAATATAATTCACATACCATCATTCACCCTTATAAAGTGATTTTTATATTCAGAGTTATGCATCCTGTCCCCTAAAAGAAACCCATACCTATTATATTAGCAGTCCCCTCTCCTACCAGGCTCTGGCAACCACTAATCTACTTTGTTTCTATAGATTGGTCTATTCTGGACATTTCATATAAATGGGATCATACACGTGGCTTTTGCAACTGGCTTCTCTCACTTTGATTTCAAGATCATCCATGTTGTAGGATCAGTATTCATTCCTTTTCACAGATGAATAATTTTTTGTTATATGGATATATCACATTTTATATATCCCATTCATCAATCGATGAACATTGGGTTGTTTTCACTTTTGGCAACTATGAATAACACAGATACGAAATTTGTATACAAGTGTTTTCATGTAAATATCTTTTCATTTCTCTTGGAGAAATGAAATCCAGAAATGGAATTGCTGGGCCATATGGTAACTAATCTTTTGAGGAAATGCCAAGCTAGTTTTCTAAGCTGCTGTACATTTTACATCCCCACCAGCAGTGTATGATATGTCCACATCCTCGCCAACAATTGCTGTATCTGTCTTTTTGACTATAGCCATCCTGGTGGATGAGAAGTGAAATCACATTATGGTTTTGATTTGCATTTCCCTAATGGCTAACGATGATAATCATCTTTATGTGTAGTCACTGGTCATCTAAGTATCTTTGGAGAAATGTCTGTCCTGATCCTTTAAAATTGAATTATTTGTGTTTTATTGTTGAGTTGTAAGAGTTCTTTGCAGATCTGTAAGTCCCTTTTCATATATATGATCTACAAATACCCTCTCCTATTTTTTGGATTGTTTTGTTACTTTCTTGACTGTATCCTTAAAAGCACAAACATTTTAAATTTTGATTGAGCTCAATTTATCTGTTTTTCTTTTGTTGCTTATGCTTTGAATGTCATATGTAGGAATCCAGTGCCTAATCCAAGGTCACTTAAAAAGTAACCTAAGGTGTGTTTTCTTTCAAGTGTCTTATGTAGTTAATTTTTGTATGTAATTTGAGGTAGAGCTCCAATTTCATTATTTTACATGTGGAAATCCGGAACCATTTGTTGAAAAACTATTTTTTTCTCATTGAGAAGTCTTAACATCCTGGTCAAAAATCAATGAATCATAAATGTGATGTTTATTTTTGGAATCTCAATCTCATTTCATTGATCTGTATTTCTATTTTTATGCCACTACCACTCTGAAGACTACTGTGCTTTAAATTTTAAAATTATAGTAAAATACACATATCATTTTAGTCAATTTTAAGAGTACAATTCAGTGGCATAAAGTACATTCACACTGCTGTACAATCATCACCAGAACTTTTCCATCATCTCAAATATAGTAAACTTTGAAACAGGAAAATGTGAGTAAGAGGAACTTTTTTCCTGTTTTGGAAAGGAAAGATTGTTTTGGCTACTCTGGGTCTCTTGCATTTCTATATTATATTTTAGGATTATATCAGCTTCTCAATTTCTACAAAAAAGACAATGGAGATTTTGATGGGAACCGTAGATCAATTTGGAGAGTAACAGATTTTAATAATATTCACCCTTCCAATCCATAAACACAGTATGTCTTCTCATTTATTTTGGTCTTCTTTAATTTCTTTCCACAGTCTTATAGTCTTTCAGTACATAAGTCATGGACATCTTGTGTGAATTTATTCCTAGCTATTTTATTCTTTTTTCTTTTTTTGAGATAGGGTCTCACATTTGTCACATGGACTGAAGTGCAGCAGTGTGATAGTTTGCTGTAGCCTCAAACTCCTGGGCTCAAGTGATCCTCCTATCTCAGCCTCCTGAGTAGCTAGGACTAAGGCATGAACTACAACACCTAGCTAATTTTAAAATATTTTGTAAAGACTATGTTGCCCAGGCTGGTCTGCAACTTCTGGTCTCAAGCAATCTTCTCACCTTGGCCTCCCAGTGTTGGGATTACAGGTGTGAGCCACGATGCCAGCTACATTTTATTATTTTTGATACTATTGTAAATTGAATTGTTCTCTTAGTTTTATTTTTGGATTGTTCATTGCTGGTGTACAAGAATGTTTGCGTGTGCGTGTGTGTGTGTATACCTTAGGTTTTTTTTAATATTCAAGATAATGTCATTTGCAAAGAGATAGTTTAACTTCTTCCTTTCCAAATGGATGCCTTTATTTCATCTTCTTGCCTAACTGCCCTAGCTAGAACCTCTAGTACAATGTTGAATAGAAGTGATAAAAGTGGAATTCTTACTGTACAGACAGGAGTGAACACAGCAGGCCCAAGACAATAATCTTTAAAAAGGCCTGTTAATCGGGCTGCCAAAATCCTTTTGTTGTAATGAATCACAGCCATGAGTAGGACTACCTCCTGAGTCCTGTAATCCTTACTTCAAATCATTGAATCTGCTGTGATCTTGGGGAACCTTGACACAATTTTTGTTCCTGATCTTAAGGAGAAAGCTGCCAGTCTTTCACCATTACACATGATGTTATATGTGGATTTTTCATCGATTTCCTTTATCAGGTTGAGAAAGTTCTATCTATATTGTATCCTATTTCTAGTTTGTTGAGTTTTTTTTTAATCATGAAAGGGAGTTAGATTTCATCAAGTGCTTTTTCTTGATTAAGATGATTCTACAGTTTTTGTCTTATTCTGTTAATAAGTTGCATTACCTTAATTGATTTTTTTAAGTTACTTTTTTTTTTTAGTGACAGGGTCTTGCTATGTTGCCTAGCTGGACTCTAACTGAGCTCTAGTGACCCTCCCACCGCAGCCTCCTCAGTAGCTGGAGTTAAGACATGGGCCACCATGCCCAGCTATTAATTGATTTTCATATGTTAAAACACTCATTCCTAAATCACACTTGGTCTTGGACTTCTATTAAAAGAGACACAAATTTACAAAGTCAACCAACCTTGCAGGAAGTGATAAGTGCTATAAGGATAAAAGGAAAACCAGGATAAGGAAAGAGAGCAAGAAAGACGGAGGTTATTCGAACTATATTCAGGGAAGATTCCTCTGAGGTAATGACATTTGATCAGAGATTTGAATGACCCGAAGAAGCCAGACATTCAGAGAAAGATAATTCCAGGTGTAAGGACTAGCAAATTTCAGAAGCCTTGAAGCAGGAACACATTAGTGTGTTTAAGGTACAGCTAGAAGGCCATGTGATCAAAAGAGTGAAAATAAAGTCAGAAAGAGATGGGAGCAGATCATACAGGGACTTGTACGTCATGGTACAGACATTTGGATTTTATTATAATTGTGATGGGAACGCATTGAAGCATGCTTTTCAGCCTTCTTAAAAGACCGTTCTCCTCCTTGGTTTTCTGGCTAACTCCCATACATCTTTCAAAATCCAGCATCATCTCCTTTGCGACATGTTCTTTTAACTTCCCTGATAAGATCAGTCCCCTCCTCTGTGACATTTCTGAGTAACAACAGATTGCTAACCTCTTTCCACACTCCTAGGGACCTCATTTGTTTGTTTTTTTTTTTTTCACAAAACTGTGTCTTTTTCATATTTTAATCTAACTGTCTAACATAGCAGTGAGTACCAAAAAAACGTTCGATAGGCCAGGCGCAGTGGCTCACGCCGGTAATCCCAGCACTTTGGAAGGCCGACGTGGGTGGATCACCTGAAGTCAATAGTTCGAGACCAGCCTGACCAACATAGTGAAATCCCGTCTCTACTAAAAATACAAAAATTTAGCCAGGCGAGGAAGGAGAATTGCTTGAACCCGGGAGGCAGAGGTTGCAGAGAGCAGAGATAGCGCCATTGCACTCCAGCCTGGGCAACAAGAGCAAACTCTGTCTCAAAACACACACACACACACACACACACAACAACAACGAAATAAACCTTCATAAAAGAAAAACTCTGTCATTAAGTGGTGCAAGGTTGGATTCCTTTCAGACCCGAGGTAACTGTCGCCCTGGGAAGTCGGCTGCATCACTTCCCTAGAGGGAGGGCTTAGGTTTCCGGGATAATGCCCTGGCTGAGGACGCCTCAGGTGCTTGCTGTGTCCCCTTTGCACTTCTTTGCCCGTCCTTCCTGCGTGGGACCTCGGGGGGGCGGTGAGTGGGGGAACCTTCAGGCTTCCCAGCACTGCCTCCGAACACTCCTGGGAAACCCTCCCCCGGCCTAATCACAAACCGGGTCCCCCACTTTCCTCGGTAACAACGGAAGTCACAGCAGCGATGTCCACTCCTGTTCAGGGGCCAGCGTCGCGCCGCCCACGCCGCACCTAACCCCTCAGCTCCTCCTTCCTTCTCCTCCACACCCTCTCGGCATCGGCCCCTCACCCCTCACCTAGGATGCGCGTGATGCCCAGGGTCAGCTTCTCCAAGTGCGGCTTGCTGCAGCCCTGCGGCGGGGGCGACGACTTCTCCTCCATGGCTCGCGTCCCCGATCCGCGCGCGGCAGGAGCTGGCGGACGGTCGGACCCCGCCTCAGCGCCTCGGCCAATTTCATGGCATGCCGGGAACTGTAGTTCTCCGCGCCTGAGAGCGCGGCGCGGTGGTGATGGGGACCCGGGGTTGGTCTGACAGCAGCAGCTCCGCGGGGCGCCAGTTCTCGCGGCTCCGGCCGGTGCCCCGCACCGCACCTCCAGGACACAGTATCCCTTTTACCCAGACCCTCTCGCCCCGCTGGGGCCGGTCGCGCAGGCGGGGGCGGGCCTCTGCGTGGTGCAGCCAATGGGGACGGAGCCTGCAGGCCGGGGCGTGGCGGCCCAGGCGCGACGCCCCGAGTGGCGGTTGTTTCAAGATGGCGGACGTGGCGGGCCCCTCCCGCCCCGGCGTCGCCGCGTTCTGGAGTCGGGACTGTATCCTTTGCCCGCCTGGCAGGGGGCGCCGGCGCCCTCCCCCGGGGCGGCGAGGGGCGAGCGGTCGTGTGGCAGTCTGAGTGCGGAGGAGAAGCTCCTAGCTAACCCCGGTGGCGGGGACGTGTTGCTCGGCCTCGGTCTAGGTGCTGGGCTTTCCCCTTGCTTGGGTGTTAGGTAGCGGAGAGACTGGTACTGTCTCCAGGTGCGGGGACGCGGCGCAGATGCTTCCCAGCCCTTACTAGCGGTGATCGAGAAAGATAGCCTCGAGTCCACGCTCAGCCTGGGGCTGGGCGGGTTCTCCGAGGTCCCTCTGCCCACCCTCTCGGAGTGCCCCGAGGCCGACTGAGTGTGTGGAGCGAGCTCGAAGTTGAGGGAGGAGTGGGTGTTGGCTGGACAGGGAGCCTTTTTGTTTTGATTTAGGATTGTCTTTAGTCTGCACTGCAAGGAGCAAGTCAGCACCTTGTCGGACTTAAAAGGCCCTCCAGTGATGACGTATTTTAGGGGAGCTGTGGAGCTTGGTTACGGGGACGTGGTCTGTTGGTGCTGGTTACTGTGTAAGATGGGAATCATTGTCCCTGGAAGTATTGTTGACTTAGTTGTAGAGTGTGGGTCACTGGCAGGCGTTGAAGTTCTTGGATCGTTGTGAGATGGAGAAGCAGTGGAACTTTTTAGTCCATTGGTAGTGTTACCAGTTCAGCAGCTGTGATGAGATGTTTGTGTGACAGGAGTGTTTCTGTCCCTGGAGTAAGTAGACTATTCTTGCTTGAGCTTTGGTCCTGATAATTCACTTCATGTTCCTTAGAGGAGTTACTTGAAAGAGAGAGGGCAATCAGTGTTACCGAGTGCTTTCAGAGGCAGCCTTTCCTGTTTACTAGGATTGGTGATGGCATTAAGGTATTGCAGTTACCTTTCGTAGAATCACTCTTTGGGCATTCTTCTAAGCTCCTGCTGAAACGTACAAAACTGTGTTATCAACTCCTCTGCTGAGTTACTAGGATTAGTGTTATGTGTGAAGAGAGGGATATGTTTGTATTGTGTGCTAATCAGGTGTTTAGTGTTTGCACTTAATAGGCATAATTACCATTTGTCTCTGATAGGTTGGTGAAAAGCAAATGAAATCGTGAACATACACTGGATGAACACATACTAGTGCAGTGTGAAAATTAAACATTTTTTCCTTTACCTCTCAAAAGAGAATATGTGCACCATGGACAACTGGGCTGAATTAGGAAGTTAGGAAATTGGGATAAGTCTTTTCTCAAGAAACGCTGCTTTTGCATTAACAAGATTTTGTGATAGAGGAGATACTTGAAGGGTATTAGCCTATGGTATTGTTCAAATATAGAATTAATGATGAGGGGGGACAATCGGACTGAATAAGTTAATTAATAGATATACAGACTGAACCTATGCTCTTGGTCTTCGCACCCAGTACCTGCACTTATTCATGTAGTTATATCACTCCTATTTTATATAGAAGTCGTGTATACTCCCTTATGTCTTGTATATTCTCTGACTCTCAACATTTAATGTAAAATACTCATCTTCTCATTGATAGTGAGGAATTGAAATTGTACAGGGGAAAAATGGTGGTGATTTTATCCTATGAGGTCTAATTCAGATGTGTGAAAGGCATTGCAAGGTTGCTAGTGTCACCTTTTCCCCCAGCCTATTCCACATAATGAACAGTTAGCATCAAACCTCAGATATTTTCATTTTAAACCTCCATAGAGAATGTCACTCTATAAGCAATGTCAAATGTAAATTTCTTGCTGAATATTTGCTGAAAAGCATAATGGTAGTTATTAATCATTTGATTTGGTTACATGTCTTTGGATCTTGATCCCTTTGTCATATTGATTATTTCCCAGACCACCCTAGAGCCTTTCTAGTAGAATTTTCAATAGAAAAATTTCAAAAAGTATGTACCTTTAATCTGGTATTGTTTTCACATTATTGAAAAAAGATTTTCAGTTCTTCACCCAATTAGAGAAATGTGATTGAGAGATTCCTTAATCCTTGATGATTCCATCATGAGAGGACAGATCATCTGTGACTGAATGTCCCCTCCCTTTTTGTTTTAACTGTTGTTTTTGTGAGTTATGCATCTCCTGCACAGTATGATTCAGCAGTGCTGTTTTGCATAAAGTATGTGTTAGTACCACTTGTGTAAGCAATGAGTGTGTAGTGTTGTCATTGTGTGGGTTAAATCTTCCAGCAAAATATGTTCCTTCAGTTGTAAGTTGCCCTTCTCCTTCATTACAGTATCTAGTAATGTCAGAGTGAGTTAGGGTTTCTGTAGTACCTAAATTTGACTGCTTAAATGCACTCTAGCGTATTACCATTAGCAATATCAGGAACTTGATATTAAAAAATATGAACTGCAAGTGGCTGGGTCAAAACATTATAATCTCTGCTGTTAAGTTTTCAAATGGAAACAAAGACTTTATGTTGATGTAAAAATAATATATTAGCCCAGAAAGTCTCTGTGGTTGATAATAATTACATATACATGTATTGCTGGCAAAACTCAGCAGATTAGAATAGAATGGGCAGTATTGAGCTTATGTCCTTCAAATCTTGGAGGTCTGGGATAGAGGTGCATCTTCCTCTATACCACTTCTGCTCTAGGTTTCTAATTACAGTCAGCCCTTTGTATCTGCTGATTCGTTCAAATGTGGATGGAAAATATTTGAGAAAAAAAGATAACACAAAATAAAAAATAATACAAATTAAACTGTACAATGTAACTACTATTTATATAGCATGTACATTGTTTTAGGTAGTATAAATGATCTAGAAATTACCCACTAGTAGGTCCACTATACATTTGGTATATAATGTGTCTGTTTGACTTCCCCATAAAATATACATTTGTTGGGAAATTCTACATTTGAAGAAGGTAAATACTTGGGTTCTTAATAAATGAGATGAATATACATTACAAATTATTAGAAAGGATAGAGGCAATATCAAATATTGTTATTTAAAAAATTTTGAAGTCAGTTTAGAGAGTTATATATTTGAAAAGAACTTTGGCATGGATGTAGCTGAAAGTAAAAGGTTTTCTTGGCATATTTTGAGTCAGATAGAGAAAGATAACATTGAAAATTGTTGGACAATGCATCATAAAATTAAATAAATATCAATTTTATTCTTTCATAGAATGGCTTATTGTGGAGCCAGGCATTCTTTTATGTTTGAGGGTACAACACTGAACATTTGTGCTTACATTTTAGTGAGATGAGATCAGGTCATGAATAAGTAAATATATGTCCAATTATTATTGGTTCTGTGGAGAAAAAACAAGAAAGGGGAAAGTTGTAAGTGGAGGTAGGTAGGTTGCAGGAAGAGAGAGTTTTGCAATTTCAAATACCTACATGGTTAGGAAATGAATGCTTCAATCAGAAGGTGACATGACATCATGACATATGATGTAAGTCCTAAAATGAGCCATGAAAATATTTGGGGAAAAGCTTCCTGGATAGAAGAAATCATGAATGCAGAAGCTATGAGGTAGGAGCTTGCATAGCTTGTTAGCAATTGTAAGAAAGCCAGGAATGAGTGAGAGGAGTAGTAGTAGGGAATGAGGTCAGAGATGTAACAAGTTATAGGGATCAGATCTTGAGGATTGTAGGCTGTTGTTAAAACTTTGTCTTTTAATCTAAATTGAAAATGACGTTAGTATTAAAATGATGATTTTAACCACTGTGTGAAAAAATAAGCTGTTGAGGCAACGTGCACAGAAGTGACAGAGAGCAGTTAGGAGTTTATTGGGATAATCCTGGGAGAGGAACAGCTGACTTGGATCAAGGTGACAGTTGAAAACTGTGTGTTATAATCACAGCCTTTCTAACTTTTTCCTTTTGAAATTTAAAATAGTTATTTTGTCTTAAATTTCTTCTACTCTTTAAATAGTAGGGCTTCTTGGGATATTTTATTAACACACTGTAGAAGAATAAATATTGTCTTTGTGTTTGCATGATTGACTTGCCTCAGTGTTTGTTCTTCAAAGCTGAAGCCCATCTTGAAATTATTTATTCTTCAGAATTGTCAGTTCCCCAATAATGACCAAACTCGAGCACTTAACCTTTTGTTTTCAAAAGGAAAGGAAACTAACATCAGAGTATATATTGCAGGGTAACCCACTTGACAGTGAGAGTGGGTGGAAGTTTCATGGAACAGTACCTTCCAAGATTTTTATAAGACCTGTAGTTGGGAATATATGAAGATGAACTTTTAGAGAATATTAATTTTGCTATATTTAATTCAATTACTTTGCTTTCTAACTTTGTTTTTAAAAGTTAGTTATAAATTCCCAGGTCAGATGAAATGGTGAATTATAAGAGGTATACAGAACAGAAGCAGCATTTTGATGCTGGATAATCGTACTGTATTTTCCTTCATGTTCTCCTGCACAGTTTCTGATGAAGAACAATCAGTAGTGTACGTTCCAGGTATGATTTTTTTTTATGTTAAAATTTGGGAAGCTTCCTTTGGTCCTTAATTGTTAGAAGAAAATAAAGCTATTAGGACAACGTTGTAGGTATAACCGAATGCAGAGCAGTACGTCAAAACCTAAAATTTGTTTTTGAATATTTGGCATAACCCTATTAAGTTTTGAAATACTGGCTGATCTTTGGGATTGGCTGGGCAAATCAGATTTTAATGAACTTATAGAACACTTCATGTGGTAAGGGGCAAAAGATTCTTATTTTTTCTTTTACAAATGATAGCCAAATTTAATATTTCAAAGAAAAGTATACCACTTCTTGATACAGGGTATAGCTAAGAGACACTTAAAGTTTAATGGTTATAACTAGATAGTAGTAAAACAACCATTGAAAGCACCCTAATTGTATAGAGTAAAAAATATCTTTGATTTCCCCTAAGTTAATGTATATTTGGCATATTATAATTTATTGGTTTTAATGTGACTTATGAACATTTACAATACCCTTTAAAAATATTTCAATTAAGCTGGACATGGTCGCATGTTCCTGTAGTTCCAGCTACTCCAGAGGCTGAGGTGGGAGGATCGCTTGAGTCCAGGAGTTCGAGTCCAGCCTGGATAAACAGGAAAACCCTGTCTCTTTAAAAACATAAAAATAAAAACAAATTTCAATTGAATCTTTAGTGTATTTCTTTAAAACATATTCTTTTTATGATTCATATATTAAGAGCTTTAAAATTAAGTTTATAAAGTAAGAGAATTTCCTCCATCAGGTCCCTTAAAGTGGAGAATTCCAAGGAAGGAGTTTTGATGGGGAAGGGTTTAAGAGAATAAGATATAATTTTGAAATCTTGTTTAATGGAAATCCTTAGGAATTTCTACTGAAGGAAATGTCAGATCAAGACACAAGCTGATGAGTCCAAAATCTGATGATAAACTTAAGACTTCCAGGGCGACTGATGCTTCGGTCTCCATAGAGTCCTTAAAAGGCGCAGGAGATTCAGTAAATGAACAGGTTGGTTATTTTTCTTCTTTTTTTCCTTACTCTCCCATCTTTGTAAGTGCTGACCAAAAAGGGTAGAAGAACATTTGAAAGTATACTAGGTGATCAACAAACATTCTTAAAAGATACAGAGGATTCCAGGATCCTTTGATGATGCCAGGTTTGAGCCTAAATTATCTAGATTACTCAAGAGTTTTGCTCCAAAACATCTGACTTGGTTTAAGATTTAGCCACGATATTGTATTATCTTGGTATGTCTCAAAAGACCTACATTCTGATCTGTGTGGCATTAGTAAATCAAACTGATGAGAATTGTTTTTTAATTAGACATCCTTTTGGATTTTTATTCTTGTGAATTTATTTGATGGATGAACCCTTTTACATAAGAAAGATATTTTATTAAAAAAAATTAACTCATTATTATTTCCCTCACTTGGAAAATAATATCATAAAGTTTCTTACTTTTGAAACTATGATATCTTTATCTTTCTTACTATTACTATGCCATATTACTGATTTGTACACTGTAAAGATGAGGGACAAATCAATGACTGGACATAGTAATAGTATTGATACATTCCTTTGGCACGTGTCCTATCTGACCGGTTTATTTTACTTTTTTTTTTTATTTTTTTTTTATTTTTATTTTTTTTTAATTTTTTTATTGCATTTTAGGTTTTGGGGTACATGTGAAGAACATACAATATTGTTGCATAGGTACACACGTGGCAGTGTAATTTGTTGCCTTCCTCCCCTTCACCTATATCTGCCATTTCTCCCCATGCT
>CAUYQU010017499.1:0-42155 GCA_963574635.1 Cheracebus regulus | reverse complement strand
CCTGGTGTTACTGCGCTCTCGGATGGTCTTTACCTTAGGCCGCCTGTTGCCGCTTGATTTCTCCTTAACTGCACCAGTAATATAGTTTCGTTGGGCATATAAACTTCAGTGTACTCTGAGCCAAGCAAGCTTATAATTATTTAGATAGAATTAACATAGGTCTCCCGCTGGCCATCAGGAACCACATTATCCATGAGAACTTCCCCAACCTAGCAAGACAGGCCAACATTCAAATTCAGGAAATACAGAGTACACCAGTAAGATACTCCGTGAGAAGAGCAACCCTACTCTTTGACTGGATATCGGTGTCCGAATGCATTTGTTAATGTGTCGCTGGGTCAGTGTCTGAGGGTTGGACTCGACATTTAGGGTTGGAATGTTTCTGGTTATGCTGACATTAGCCATTAGGCTGATGTTTTGGGGCTGGATTTAGGCAGTTTTTTAATCAAGGAGATCTTAGCACTTTGGGAGGCTGAGGCAGGCAGATCACCTGAGGTCAGGAGTTAGAGACCAGCCCGAACAACATGGAGAAACCCTGTATCTACTAAAAATACAAAATTGGCCGGGTGTGGTGGCAGGCGATTGTAGTCCCAGCTGCTCGGGAGGCTGAGGCAGGAGAATCGCTTAAGCCCCGGAGGCGGAGGCTATGGTGAGCTGAGATCTCGCCGTTGCACTCCACCCTGGGCAACAAGAGCAAAACTCCAACTCAGAAAAAAAAAAAACACCAAAAAAGTAGAAATTTATATTATCACATTCTTTAATAGCACAACAAAATTACAAATTAATAATTGTGGATATTTTAGAATATATTTTGAAACAGCTATTTGATCAAAGAGGAAATTTAAAAAACTAAATATAAGTAAAAATAAATACTCTGCATGAAATGACCCACAGGAATACAAAATATCAAAGCCTGCTTAAAGCCACAGCAGGGCGTGGGGGCTCATGCCTGTCATCCCAGCTACTCAGGAGGCTCAGGCAGGAGAATCGCTTGAACCCGGGAGGTGGAGGCTGCAGTGAGCCGAGATGGCGCCATCGCACTCCAGCCTGGGGACAGAGACCGTGTCAACAACAAAAGCCTCGTGTATTCTGTAGCCAAGAGTGTCTCAAGGTTTTTATCTCAAGACCCCTTCACACTCTAAAAAGTCACTGAAGACCCTACTCAGTATTTGTTGATGTAGGTCCTACCAATATTTGCTGAATCAGACATTAAAACTGAGAACAAATTGAATATATTTTATTATTATTATTATTATTATTATTAGAGATGGACTCTTGCTCTGTCGCCCAGGCTGGAGTAGCTGAGACCACAGGCGCCCACGCCGCACCCAGCTAATTTTTGTGATTTTAGTAGACGGGGTTTCGCCGTGTTGCCCAGGATGGTCTCAATCTCTTGACCTCGTGAGCCGCCCGCCTCGCCTCCCAACGTGCTGTGATTGCAGGCGCTAGCCGCCGCCCCGGTAAGACGGTTTTCACAGTGAACCCATGACAGGTTACTGTATAGGCTGAGCTGTGTCTCTCCCTGAGACTGATAGGTAGAAGTTCTAACCCACACTTCCTCAGACCGTATGTGGAGACACGGTCTTTGAAGAGTTAAAGTGAGGTCGTCAGGGTGACCCCTGGCCCAGGGTGAGCGCTCCGTGTACGAACAGCAATCTGGAGACAGACAACTTGTCACACACAGGGAAGATGCCACGCGAAGGCAAAGGGATCTAGCAGCCGCGGCATGCCGGAGATGCCAGCAAGCGCCAAGGAGAGGCATGGGCACACAGTCCCTCAGAAGGAGCCCACCGCGCGTTCTTAGGAAGCTTGCTTTCACTTCGCACTGCACACTCGCCCTCAGTTCCTTCCTGCGCAAGATCCCAGAACCCTCCCTTGGGGTCCGCATCCGGACCCCTTTCAGGTAAGACGACCCGCGCTCGCAGCCTCAAGCCCCCTTCCAGCCGCCACCGCCAAGTCTCGGACAGTAACAAACCCCTCCGTCTTCCTGGGACTTGGAAGCGTGCGCGTTTTAGGCACTGGGGAGCCGAGGGTAGAGCGGCACAGCCCCGGGGTAACTTCCCGGAAAGAGCAGGCCCGGCCGACGGAGACCGGCAAGGCTCCAGCATGAGGAGGGCGGACGATCCCCAGCCCGCGCGATCCGCCGTCTCTCGGGGCCCGCCCGCGCTCCCTGCCCTGCGACCCAGGCTTCTGGGTGCCCGCACCCTAGCGGGCAGCGCAGCGGGAGCCACCGCAGGTCCCATCGGAACCCGCTAAGCGCTCCCATTGGCCAGAGACCATCGGGTGGAGGCTCCCATTGGCCAGCGGCCAGAATGTTTCCATTGGTCGAAGGCCCGGCTAGCGAGACTCCCATTGGCTGAGAGCTGCGGCTCGCTGCACGGCCTACTGGGAGTTGTAGTCGCCGCGTCGCCGCTGCGGCCGCCATTGTCCAGCGTTCGGCGAGTCGGGAGGTCCCTTTGGCTTTAGTGGCCCTCTGGTCTGGGGATCACCTCAGGCGCCATTCTACACTGGTCGATCCAGCATGGACCCCGAGGACGAAGCGGCAGCGGCGGTGATGTTTGTCGGGCCGCCGGCGGCCCGGCTTCAGGTAACAATAACAACAGTAACGACGGCCGCGGGCTCCGGGCAGGCGTCTCCCGCGGAGACTGACTAACCTCGCGGCGCGATGAGGGCGGCACCGCCGTTATGCCTTTGACACGTGGGGAAACGGAGGCACGGGTCGGGGCGAGGTGACGGCCTGGCTGGTCAGAGAGGGGGTCGGGGTTCCCACCGGGCGCCGGGCCCCCGAGTGCGCATGCTCCGCGGCGGCCTTGTCGTCCCGGGGCTGGGGTCGGTCCTTCCCGAGGGAATCCGGCAGGTCCCGCGTTCGGCGCCGCCCGTGGAAACCCGTACCCGTTCCAGGAAGGGCTGTCCTCGTGTTGACGGGTAACAGTCATTGTAGCGTTGGCCGGGTGCCCAGGTGGCAAGGATCCTCAAATAGAGATGCTTTAACGCGTGGAGTCAGCGCACTCCCGCCGGGGGCACCGCGAGGCCCTTGCCCTGGGGCTTGGGCACAACCTCCTGGGGACAACGATGGGTCACACGCACCGTGACGAGAGCGACTAGCAGGGTCGTCCCCTGGGAGACTGTGGGAGAACCGCAGTCCGGGGCGGTCAGTGTTGGCAGGGCCATCTGGCCATCAAAGCTCCAGCTCTTCTGGACGAAGCGACTGCTGCCTGTGTTCTCCGTAAAGTGCCGCCTCGCGTGGCAGGAAACAGCAATGAGTCATACCTTCTCAAGCTCTGCAACTTTGAGATTATATACTTTTTTTTTTTTTTTTTGTCGTTGGTTTGTTTATGGGGATTTGCACTATTTCACATTTGGTACACAAAGGGACACTATTGATGATCTTAGATTGCAGGCTTTCAGATGTGTGTTACTCCAAGTTTTCATGAAATGCTTCCACGTTTTAGTTTGTTCTTGCTGTGGATGGGGACAGGGAATGGGCTTAAGAAAGGCTTGAGAGAAAGTGTATTCGTCACCTGTTGCTATGTAACTCAGAACTTTGTGGTCCGAAACAACAATAAATATCTCACAGGTTCTGACAGCTAGGAGTGCTGACATGACTTAGCTGGTGGTTCTGGGCCAGGCTCCTGAAGTTATAGTGAAGGTGTCAGCATAGCTGTTGTCGCCTGAAACGTAACTGAGGCTGGAGGATCCACCTCCAGGATGGCCCACTCACATGTCTGTTGATAGAACTCAGTTGTTCTCCATGTAGACCTCTCTTGGGAACTGCGGATCCTTACAGCATAGCGTTTGGCTTCCCACAGAACAGGTGATCCAGGAGAGGGCAAGGTAGAAACCCTAACACCTTTCGTGACCTGGACTCAGAATTCACACTCTTGTCACTTCCACCATGCCTTACTAGTTAAACGAGTCCGCCTTGCTCAGTGTTGGAGGGGACTACACAAGGGCTGGAGATCACTGGCCAAGACGGTTGGGGAGCATCCTGGAGGCTGTCCATTACAGCAGACGAGGACCAGAATGGAGAGCTTCAGGGTCCAGTGTTTTATCTGGTTATCTGTGTCTGCTGTAACAATTCACTA
The DNA here is from genome assembly GCA_963574635.1 of Cheracebus regulus. Classification (NCBI taxonomy): domain Eukaryota; kingdom Metazoa; phylum Chordata; class Mammalia; order Primates; family Pitheciidae; genus Cheracebus; species Cheracebus regulus. The sequence continues at coordinate 38,070 of CAUYQU010017499.1, read as the reverse complement.
CCAATTTTGTAGCTTAAAACAACATTTGTTCTTACAGTTCTGGAAGTCAGAAGTAAAAAATCGGGGCTGGAATCAAGGTGTGAGCAGAGCTACCCTCCCCACTGAGGTTCTAGGGTGGAATCTGTTTCCTTGCCTTTTCCGGCTATGAGAGCCGCAGACCTTCCATTCCTTTCGCATGGCTCTTTGCTCATCTTCAAAGCCAGCAGTGTAGCTTGCTACTTCAGTGATCATATTGCCTTATGTCTTCTATAGTCATATCTCCCTCTGTCTACCTCTTATAAAGACGCTTGTGGGCCAGGCACGGTGGCTCACGCCTGTAATCCCAGCACTTTGGGAGGCCAAGGCAGGTGGATCACCTGAGGTCTGGAGTTTGAGACCGGCCTGACCAACATGGAGAAACCCCTGTCTCTACAAAAAATACAAAATTAGTTGGGCGTGGTGGCTCATGCCTGTAATCCCGGCACTTTGGGAGGCCGAGGTGGGTGTATCACTTGAGGCCAGGGGTTTGAGACCAGACTGGCCATCATGGTGAAACCCTATCTCTATTAAAAAAATACAAAAATTAGCCAAATGTGGTGGTGTGCACGTGTAGTCCCAGCTACTCAGGAGGGCGAGGCAAGAGAATCAACTGAATCCAGGAGGCAGAGGTTGCAGTGGGCCAAAATCACACCACCGCACTCCAGCCTGGTGGACAGAGTGAGACTCCATCTTGAGGAAAGAAAACAAAAACCAAAAACCATAAATTACCTAGTCAGTGGTATTCTGTTAGAGCAACAGAAAACAGACGAAGACAGGGACTGTCTTTACTCTTTTCCACGTGGGTATCCAGATGTCCTGTGGGAAGTGTTTGTAAACCAGCTAATCATTATACAGCCCCCAAGGGGTGATGCTTTGTTGACATGGAAACTGGGAGGCAGAAACGCTTCTTGGGGACAAAGTGACTGAGCCAAGACGCTGATCCAGAAATACCTGCCTTTCAAGCATGGCTGCCGAAGGGCTTTGTTTATGGGACACGTTTTAGGTAATGTTACATCAACTCATGAAAATTAGAACTGTTCACATAGAGGCCAGGTTCAGTGGCTCATGCCTGTAATCGCAGCACTCTGGGATGCCAAAGCGAGGGGCCGGGGGTTCGAGACCAGTCGGACCAACACGGTAAAACTCCATGTCTACTAAAAACACAAATATTAGCCAGCTGTGGTGGCACGTGCCTGTATTCCCAGGTACTAGGGAGGCTGGGGCAGGAGAATCACTTGAACCCAGGAGGTGGAGGTGGCAGTGAGCGGAAGTGGCACCACTGCTCTCCAGCCTGGTGACACGGTGAGACTCTACCTCAAAAAGAAAAAGAATTGTTTACTTAAAAATCGGTCCTAATTTTCAGCTTCTCTTCAGAGATTAGCCGTTCTGACAAAGGGCCCTGTATTTCCCCATAATCAGTCAGTTCTGTTGCTCCTTTAGACAGGGTACATACTCCCTATCACCCCTGGTCCCACCGCTCACAGAGTAAGTACCCCTGTGGGCTCTTAAACGGGTGCACTTCTGTCACGTGAGCCTCCCTCACCCTGAATACAGGTGGATTTCTGATCCCAACCCCTTGAACTGCTGTTTTCAGGAAGGATGGTGAACCTCACAGTTTTGTTTTGCTTTGTTTTGTTTGAGTTGGAGCGTCTCTCTGTCACCCGAGCTGGAGTGCCGTAGTGCAATCTCGGCTCACTGTATCCTCTGCCTCCCAGACTCATGCAGTTCTCCTGCCTTAGCTTTCCAAGTAGCTGGGATTACAGGCATTTCACTTTGTATCTAAGGATTAGTGAGTGTATTTAGTTAGCTGCTGCTGTGTAACACACTGTCCTAAAACAGTATCTGTTTTACTTACAACAGTGACTGTTTCTTTAGCTCACAAACCTGCAAATGAGTGGTTTAGCCCAGTCTCTGCCGGTAGTCTCGTCTGTCTTAGCAGATGTAGGTCATCGCTGCTTGGCTGTGTTGATCTTGGTGAGTCCTCTCACATGTCCTCACCATACAACACACACTTATGTGTAGTAGCTTAATAGGTGCCCAGTGAGACCGACTCCCATCATTCGTAACCTGTAGTCTCTCGTGACACTGGCCTGCTTATTGTCTCCTTTTCCATTCTTCTGTCAGAAAGCACTGATGGAGATAGTCCAGCTGACTGAGAATGTGTGTGATGTTTCAGGAACCCGTGACCTTCCGGGATGTGGCTGTGGACTTTACCCAGGAGGAATGGGGGCAGCTGGACCCTACCCAGAGGATCCTTTACCGTGATGTGATGCTGGAGACCTTTGGGCACTTGCTCTCCATAGGTAGGACCTGCTGTGCGAGCTGTGATGACTGATTTTTCCTGGGTTATAAGTCATGGGGCCTCACTCCCTATGGGGAATGCATGAAGAGGGACGTCTGCCCTTTTCCATGCCAATGCAGAGCTTCACCGTGTTGTGAGGTGCCCACATGTCTTCACAGTCAGGAGTCTGGTCTGGAGCCGGAGCTGGTTCTTTCTCTCCAGAGCAGACCCCCACCTCCTGTGTTTTTCCCCATGTCCAGGTCCTGAGCTTCCGAAGCCTGAAGTCATCTCCCACCTGGAGCAAGGGACTGAGCCATGGGTGACAGAGAGAGGAACCACCCAGGACTGCTATCCAGGTGAGAACCCACTATGTGGGAGCAGCCCAGCAGATCACTGGAGATGCACTTCGTGGAAAGAGTGGTGGCTGGTGGTCCTCAGGAGCACCCCATTCACTACGAGTACACGGGACTCAGCATGGAGTCATGCTGACAGCTCTGAGTACAGTGAAACCAACCAAGGGGAAAGGTGCATGGGGATGAGTCCAGAGGAAGCCAGGGATGAGCCTCCAGAGTCCCCTGACTGTGGAGTCAACTGGGATGTGCCGAGCTCCCCCAGCACTCAGTTGTGACACCTCATGAGACATGAACTCTACCAGGGAAACTCGTTAGATATTCAGTGCCAGGAATTTTGACCGAGGCTGGTCATATAGACACCCATTGCCTAGCACAGACTAAGGTTCCAAACTACCAGGAGAAAGCCAGTGTTTGGAATAAACCACATAGTGTGTGCAGTGTGGGTGCAGTAAACCACTCTCATCAGTTAGGGTGGGGAGAACCATCCCCAAATCCAAATTCCCAAGGGCCAACCTTGTCAACAGGCCTCTCCTAAGAATGGTGGTCTCAGGCCTGCCCTGTGACATCTTTTCTGTGCAGTGCTCCATAGCCTTCTCACCTGTGCTCCCATCTTCTAAGCTCAGAGGTCATTCACCTCTTCTCTAGTGGTCAGAATCCTACCCCTCCCTCCCTCTGTGTCATCTTCCTTTCTAGGTTCCAGGTCATTCCCTCTCTCGCCATCCTTCTCCGCGTGCCCTTTCTGTGAGATCGTTTCTGATACGTGAACCCGCCCTTCATCTTCTCCATTTCATTCTTGCATGTCCAGATCCTTTGTGTTTTTTGTCTTGTTTTTAAGGCAGGGTCTCACTCTGTTGCCTAGGCTGGAATGCCGTGGCGTGATCATGGCTCACTGCAGCCTTGACCTCCCACCTCGGCCTCCCAGGTAGCTGGGACTCGCAGGTGCACACCACCACGCCCTGCTGCTTTTTGTATTTTTAGTAGAGATAGGGTTTCACCACGTTGCCCAGGCTGGGTTCGAACTCCTGGGCTCAAGCGGTCTACCTACTTTCGCCTCCCAAAGTTCTGGGACTACAGGCATGAGCCGCCGTGCCCGGCTTTTTTTTGGCGACAGTCACTGTTGCGCAGGCTGGAGTGCAGTGGCGTGATCATGGCTCACTGCAGCCTCAACCTGCCTGGCACAGATGATCCTGCTGCTCCAGCCTCTTGAGTATCTGGGACTATAGGTGCGTTCCACCACACCTGGCTAATTTATTATCCTTATTATTATTTTGTAAAGGCACAGGGTTGCACTGTGTTGCCTAGGCTGGTCTCAAACTCCTGGGCTCAAGTGGTTCTCCTGCCTTGGCCTCTCAAAGTGCTGGGATCACAGGTATTAGCCACTGCACCTGGGCTCTTTTTTTTTTTTTTTTTGAGGCAGTCTCACTGTAGCACAGGCTGGAGTGCAGTGGCGTGATCTCAGTCTCCTAGGCTCAAGCAGTCCACCTACCTCGGCCTCCTAGTAGCTGTTATTAGGTGTGCACCACCATGCCCAGCTAATTAAAAGACTTTTTTTTCTTTTTTAAAAGTTATTTTACTTTCTTTTTTTTTTTTTTTTTAGATACAGGGTCTTGCCATCTTGTACAGGCTTCAGGTTGCTCAAACTAAGTCCTGGGCTCAAGCAGTCCTCCCTTAACCTCATAAGTGCTGGGGTTATAGGCATAAGCCACTATGCCTAACTTTGATTTTTTTTTTCTTTTAGTAGAGATGAGATCTTGCTGCACTGCCAAGCTGGTCTCAAGCTCCTGAGCTCTGGCAGTCCTCCTGCCTTGGCCACTGAAAGTGCTGAGATTACAGGTGTGAGACACTGTACCTGGCCGAGTGTCTACATTCTGTAAACTGGTTCCCCACACCCTTCTTTATAGTAAGAATTGTGTTAGCTATAGATATCCTAAAACCAGGTTGGAGCAGCTCAAAAGAAAAGGAGAGAGAGAAGCATTTTTCTCACAAAACAGGAGCCCTGAGTCTGCTGGCACTGTCTTGGCATCTCAGAGGTGATTTTCCCCGGCTGTCCTGGGGATTACAGAGCAGCTGCAGCAGCTTCAGCCATCACAACTGTGCTCCATGCAGGAAGGAGGGGAAGAGGTAGGAAGAATGGTGCCAGCCTCATCTGTCCCCTTTTGACAGAACTTCGGTTGTTACCAGTAGGGTCTCTTTAGCCAGAACTCGGTCACCTCCACTTGCACTGACCCTAGTTGCTAGGGAGGCTAGAAAGCTGGGGCAGGGGTGCCTAGATTGTCATAATTGGCTTGGGCAAGTCATGATCCCTTTACTGTGGCTGGTGCACTGGTACCCTGATCACATTCTAGAACAAATAGGATCTGGCTATGGTTGTACAACCAGCAATGCCTGCAGATTAGCCTCCCACCCAAATACTTCTCATGCCCCTCAGGACTTTCTGATTCTGCAGAAAAACTATGTGCCTCCTTGATAGGGTGTGACCCATCAACCTGGAGTGGGGTGAATCTGCTGCAGACTCTGTGTTCCTGCCCCTTTTATTGGTTGTCACTGCTGTTACTTCAAACGTATGTCAGAAGCAAATTCTTACCACCCTAGATATATGCCTGTCACTCACAAATCTTATACCATAACCAAATCCAGGATCTAAAACATGTGCCCATAAATATTAAGCCGAATGTCATGCTTGCACAGATTGGGAGTATGGGGTCAAAATCATGATGGACAGTTTCAATAACTTAATATCTAGACAATTATAAATACTCCAGAGTAGAAGGTATTCAAGGTTTTGTGTTAAGACAGAAACATATTTTCCATGTAATGCTTTGTATTAATTTCCTGTTGCTCTTGTAACAAAGCACCACAATCTAGGTGCCTTGAAAAAGCACCGATTTGGCTGGGCTTGGTGGCTCACACCTATAATTCCAGCACTTTGGGAGGCCAGGGTTGACAGATCACTTGAGGCCAGGAGTTTGAGAGCAGCCTGGCCAACATGGCACAATGCTGTTTCTACTAAAAGTACAAAAATTCACTAGGCATGATGATGCATGCCTGTAATCCTAGCTACTCAGGAGGCTGAGGCATAAGAATCCCTTAAACCCAGGAGGTGGAGGTTGCAATGAGCCAAGATCATACTGCTGCACTCCAGCCTGCATGACAGATCAAGACTCTATCTGGAAAAAAAAAAAACAAAACAGGACAGACTTGTTTTCTTACAGTTGTGGAGGTCAGAAGTTCAAAATGGTTCATCAGGGCTAGTTCCTCTGGCAGGTCTCAGGGAGAATGCATTTCTCTCTTTCTCAGCTACTGGAGGCTGCCCAGACTCCTTGGCTCATGGACCCTTCATCTTCAGACTGCTTCACTCTGACCCATTTCCATTATCACAACCCCTTCCCTGACTCACACCCTTCTGCTTCCCTCCTCTGTGGGCCCTTTGGTCAGATTTAGGGCCCCAGGATAATCTCCCATTTCAAGATTCTTAATCACAGCTACAATATCCCTTTTGTTGCATAAGGTTCCCAAGTATTGGGATGGGACATCTTTTAGGGGCCATTATTCAGTATACCACATGATTAAAAGAGAGAGTACATTTTAAAATTATTTTTAAGGAAAAGAAGCCTAGTCAATAGAAGAAGGCCCTTTTCCTACAAAAAAATTTAAAAGTTATCCAACATTGTGGCATGTGCCTGTAGTCCTAGCTACTTAGGAGGCTGAGGTGGGAGGATTGCTAAAGCCTAGAAGTTCAAGGCTGTAGTGAGCTATGATTGCACCACTGCAGTCCAGCCTGAGTGACAGAGCATTTAAAAATAAAGAAAAAGAGGCCGGGCATGGTGACTCATTCCTGTAATCCCAGAACTTTGAGAGGCCAAGGCGGGTGGTTCACTTGAGTCCAAGAGTTCAAGACTAGCCTGAGCAACCTGGCAAAACCACATGTCTACAAAAAATGCAAAGAAATTAGCTGGGTGTGGTGGGGTATGCCTGTGGTCCCAGCTATTTGGGAGGCTGAGCCCAGGAGGTGGAGGTTGCAACGAGCTGAGGTCATGCTGCTGCACTCCAGTGTGGGTGACAGAGAAAGACCTTGTCTCTAAAAGAAAATAGTGGTAAAGAATCCCTGTCCTGCCATACCCCCACTCCCAGTGCACCCACAGGCATTGGTGGGCTCAGGTGGGCTCAGGGATGGCCTTGCCATCGTGAGCCCCTCCTTGGCCCCTGTCACTCATCTGGCAGCATTCCTTACTGGTTCCCTCCTGTGGTCGTTCAGCTTCACCTGTTGCAGGTCACTTCCTGGCTGCCTGCAGTCCCAGCTCTTTTTTTTTTTTTTCTTTTTTTTGCCCACCTGCAACTGTCTTGATCGAATTACTTTTTTTTTTTTGAGTCCTAGCTCTTTTCCCATTTCCTTTCCTCATCAACTGCTCACCTTCTATCTCAGGGACTCCGTGGCTTCCCAAGTGCCAGGATCAGTGAGTCATTCTGGAGGCACCCGGGAGTCAGGCTGGAGTTGGAGCCTGGCCCAACCTCAGTGCTCTTTGCTGTTCCTGGCCAGGCCAGTTCACTAGTGTTCTCAAGTCCCCTCCTCCAGATGTTCTTCCACTCTCTTCCAGTAGGCAGCGTTTGTCTTGGCCGGGGTCCGCAGTGTTGTGTTCAGTCCCTGTGTTTCGTCTGTGTTGTCTCTCAGCCAGTCTCCTGGCTCATGAGCCTGTTTCACAGATGTTCCTGAGGACCTGCCATGTACTGCTGTTTGTGCTGTGGATGCAGCAAAGAAAATGACAGGAAAGGCTGAGCCCTCACACATCTGGGAGATGGAAGTCTGAGAATTGGATAGTGCCAGGGAGTGATGAGGCTGTAAAGGAAAATGCACCTGGGGGTGGTGGAGTGGGACCCTCGTGCCCCAGGACTGGCAGGGAGGCCTCTCTGAGAAAGTGACACAGGCTGGGGCACAAGGGAGCAAGGTGGGCAGATGTCTAGGGATGACAGTTCTTGACAGAGGGAGCAGCAGGTGCAAAGGGCCCCAGGAAGGAGTGTGGAGGATGTGTTGGACGGATGTAAGGAGCCCTGTGGAACAGAGTGGGCTTGGGGCAAGAGTCAGGAGATGAGGCAAGCCAGGGCATGGCGGAGAAGGGCACAGGGTCTTGTCCATCCCCAGAAGTGACTGCAGGGTGAATGGAGGAGTTACCAGGGCTGGCCTGCAGTGAGGAGGACGGTGGTCTGTTTGGTTTTGCGTAATAGCTTTATCGAGATACAATTCACATACCATAAGTTCACCTATTAAAGTGTACCATTCAGTGGTTTTGAGTGTATTTACAGATTGTGTGCATCTGCCTTCACTACTTAATTCCAGAACATTTCATCAACATCTTAGTCAGCTTGGGCTACCATGACAAAATACCACCACCTAGGTGTCTTATCCGACAGACATTTCTTTCTCATGGTTCTGTAGGCTGGAATTCTAAGAGCATGGTGCCAGCTGATTTGGTTCCTGATAAGGGCCCCTTCCTCGCTTGCAGAAGACCGCCTTTTCGCTATGTCCTCATATGGCAGAGAGAGAGGAAACAAGTCCTGTGGTATTTGTTTTTATAAGGTCACTAATCTCATTCTTAAAGGCCCCACCCTCGTGACCTAATCACCTCCCAAAGGCCTCACCTCCAGATACCCTCACATTGGGGATTAGGGTTTCAACATGGGAATTTTGCTATCAACAGTCCATAGCAGTCACCCCAAAAGTCACCCATTAACAGTCGGTCTTCATCTTTCCTGTCGCCTGCCAACCAGTCGTCTACTTCCTGCCTCTATGGACATTCCGTCTGAATGGAATCTCACAATTCGTGACCTTTGTGTCTGGCTTCTTTCACTCAACTTGATCTTTTCCAGGTTCATCCACGTTGTAGCCTAGGTCATACTTCGTTCTTTTTTGTGGTTGAATAATATCCATTGTAGGGATAGACTGTTTTGTTTATGCATTTGTTGACGGGCATTTGAGTGGTTTCCACTTTTGGCTATTAATTAATAGTGCTGCTGTAAACATTCGTATATACATTTTTGTATGGACTGACTGACTTGTATTTTAGAAGAAACCTCTGGGTGCTATGCAGAGAGTCAATTTTTTTTTTTTTTTTTTTTTCTGGGAGAGAGTCTCTCTTGTTCCCCCAGGCTGGAGTGCAGTGGTGTGATCTTGGCTCACTGCAACCTCTGCCTCCTGGGTTGAAGCAATTCTTGTGCCTCAGCCCTTTGAGTAGCTGGGACTGTAGACATGTGCCACTGTGCCTAATTTTTTATTTTTAGTGGAGACAGGGTTGACCAGGCTGTTCTTGAACTCCTGATCTCAAGTGATCCACCCGCCTTAGCTTCTCAAAGTTCTGGGATTACAGGTGTGAGCCACCACTCCTAGCCAGAGAGTCAAATTTGGGGGCCAGAGGTGACAGACCAGGGAGCCTGGCACCTGGCCAGCCCCAGTTCCTCCAGCACTTCTCCTGTTGTCAAGCTCTTGTTCATTCATTCCCTCGATAAGTTCCTTCAGCATTCACTGAGGCAGATATTTTTGAGCTTCTACTACTTGTCATTTTAGGCACTGACTGAGAACAGTAGTGTGGTGAGGTGGACACTGAATGAATGAGCACATGACCTATGTTGTAGTAAAGACAAGAGCAGATGAGGGGGCTCGAGAGGGCATGGAGAAAGCAGGGGAGCCTGGCTTATGACAGAGGCCGCAGTCCTAATGCCTAGAACTGGTTGTCTCAGATACTGGGTGAGCAAGAGGGTCAGAATTAGAAAAGGAGATGTGACCACAGAAGCAGAGGTCAGCGAGAGAGATTTGAAGATGCTGTGCTGCTGGCTCCAGAGGTGAAAGCAAGCAAGCCGGGAGTGCAGGCGGCCTCTAGGAACTGGAAGATGCAAGGATTTTCCTCTAGTACCTCCCAAGGAGAAGCCAGCCCTGCCAACACCTTGATTTTAGGACTTCTGCATTCCACAACTATAAGATAATAAGTGTGTGTTTTAAGGCACAAAGTTTTTGGTCAGTTATTACAGCAGTAAACAGGGAACTAATATACCTTTGCTTCATTGCCAGCGTGTGGCCCACAGCAGGTGCTCAATAAATGTTTCGAATGCGTGAAACATGTTTGAGGGCCCTTGATGTTGAAATAAGGAGAATCAGGGGACTTGCCAGGGCAGCTGGTTTGGATACTAGTTCAATAACAAAGGCCTAAGGTGTGGGAGGCCTGTCCATCTTCCTTTTTTATCTCCCAACAGCTCAGAGATCTCTGGGTTTTCTTTCAGGCTGGGAGCCCCGATCTGAAGGCCAAGCATCAGGCAAGGAACAGGGCCTTCCTGAAGAGGAGACTTCTCCTGTCACAGGAAGGGAAGGATTCCCGAGAGGTGCTCCTTATCCCACCACGTTAGGGAAAGACTGGGAGTGTCAGAGCCAGGGCCCGGCACGCAAGGACCAGAATAACTTGCAGCAGTTAGAATCTGGCCTCAAGAAAGCACCAGTTCAAGATCAAGGCGACAGAACTCTCAGACTTGGAGAAAACTGTGCCCTGAGTTCAAACCCAAATCCATTCCCGGAGATCTCTAGAGAATATTTCTATACTTATGACTCACAGATTACAGACTCAGAACATGACTCGAGCCTAGTCAGTCAGCAGACAGGCTCCCCAGGAAAACAGCCCAGTGAAAACAGTGACTGCCACGCTTCCAATCAGGCCATTCCAGTTATGGAACTCACAAAAAGCCAGGTGCAGGACAAACCCTACAAATGTACTGACTGTGGGAAGTCATTTAACCATAACGCACACCTCACGGTGCACAAGAGGATTCATACGGGAGAAAGACCTTACATGTGCAAGGAGTGTGGGAAAGCTTTCAGCCAGAACTCTTCCCTCGTTCAGCATGAGCGAATCCACACTGGAGACAAACCCTACAAGTGCGCCGAATGTGGGAAGTCTTTCTGCCATAGCACACACCTTACCGTCCATCGGAGGATTCACACTGGGGAGAAGCCTTACGAGTGCCAGGACTGTGGGAGGGCCTTCAACCAGAACTCATCCCTGGGTCGGCACAAGAGGACACACACTGGGGAGAAGCCATACACCTGCAGTGTGTGTGGGAAATCCTTCTCTCGGACCACTTGCCTTTTCCTGCACCTGAGAACTCACACCGAGGAGAGGCCCTATGAGTGTAACCACTGCGGGAAGGGCTTCAGGCACAGCTCATCCCTGGCCCAGCACCAGCGGAAGCACGCTGGGGAGAAGCCCTTTGAGTGCCGCCAGAGGCTGATCTTTGAGCAGACGCCAGCTCTAACAAAGCAGGAATGGGCAGAAGCCCTGGGCTGTGACCCACCTTTGAGTCAAGATGACAGGACTCACCGGAGCGACAGGCCCTTCAAATGTAATCAGTGCGGGAAGTGTTTCATTCAGAGCTCTCACCTCATCCGGCACCAGATAACTCACAGCAGAGAGGAGCAGCCCCACGGGCGAAACCGGCGGCGCGAGCAGCCCTCGAGCAGGAACTCGCCCGTGGTTCAGCGTCCGCACTCAAACTCCAGAAAGAGCTCTGCAGGCGGAGCAAAGGCAGGGCAGCCAGAAAGCAGAGCCCTGGGTTTGTTTGACATCCAAAAAATCATGCAAGAGAAAAGCCCTGTGCACGTGATTGGGGTGGAAGAGCCTTCTGTGGGTGCTTCCATGGTATTTGACATCAGAGAGTCCACATAGGAGAGAAACTTTGCTGATGGCTTAACCACAGGTACAAAAATGTGGTAAGTCCACATCGTGTACTCACGGAAAGAGGGGCCGGGGGTAGAATGTCATTGGTGACTTCTGACTTTCTAAGGAAATGATGCTTCCCAAGCACCTGAGATTGGTTGGTCCCAAATCTATCAAACTCAGTGCCCTCTTTAATGACATATTTTGCGACATAACCTCCATTATACCACAGTGAGTTCACAGGTAATATAACCTACCCACATGTGTAATGTCAAAAAATCAATATGCGGACCCATTTTGTAAAGGATCATTAAAATGAAAGTAATTTATGGTAGAGTAAATTGTAGAGTAATGTGTACTGAGTTGGTGCAGTATTTCTCCTTGTCACTGTGTGTGGGCCCAATTTTGCCGGGAGACCTGGGACAATAGCCTGTTGCTTGCGGACTGGTAGAGGGTATGGTGTTGGCCATGGAAATACTGTGAGGGGCCTTCCTGTGTGGAACGTGACTTTCCAAATGAGTGACTAACGTGGAAAAGTTTTGAACAAAACAGTATGCTGTTGCATTCCTGGGAAATTATGGGTAAATTTCAAGCATGCAGCAATTAGCTCGTGTTTACGTGTGAAGTCAAGTTAGGCTCTCAGTTCATACACTGAAAACCGGTTATTCTACATCTGTTTATGTGGTCCACAGGGGCCAGTTCTGTTCCTCCCCATCTTTGCAGCATGCGTGGCTCCTGCCTACATTTCAACCACACCCCCAACCCAATTAGGTGACAAGCTCCCATGACATTTCATAGCATTCCCTGCAGGGGAGTGTTACAGCTCCTCTTGAAAAACATCTGGTGTTGCTATGAGCCAGAGGTTCCTTTTTTTTCCCTTTAGATGGAGTCTCGCTCTGTCATCTAGACAGGAGTGCAGTGGCGTTATCTCAGCTCACCACAACCTCTGCCTCCCAGGTTAAAGCGATTTTCCTACCTCAGTCTCCTGAGTAGCTAGGATTATAAGTGCGTCACCATGTCTGGCTGATTTTTGTATTTTTAGTAGAGATAGGAGTTTCACCATGTTGCCCAAGCAGGTCTCAAACTCCTGACCTCGTGATCTGTCCATCTTGGCCTCCCAAAATGCTAGGATTACAGGTGTGAGCCACCATGCCCAGCCAAGCCAGAGGTTCTTAACTGGTGATGCTTTTGCCTCCAGGGTACATTTGGTGACATCTAAAGACATTTTTGGTTGCTGTGACTGGTGCTTTTGACTCCAGGGTGCATTTTTTGACATCTAGAGACATTTTTGGTTGCTGTGCCCCTGTCATGTAGTGGGTAGAGGCCAGGAATGCTGCTCAACATCCTATAGTGCCCGGGATAGCTCCTCAACAAAGGATTATCTAGCTCCATATGTCAGTAGTGCCAAGATGGAGAATCCACCTTGGTATAAACCCAGCCCAGCAACGTAGCTGACATTTTTAACACTTCAAGCTGGGTGTAGTGGCTCACGTGGGTAATCCCAGCACTCTAGGATGCCAAGGAGGGCAGATCACCTGAGGTCAGGAGTTGGAAACTAACCTGGGTCACATGGTAAAACCCCATCTCTACTAAAAATAAAAAATTGGCTGGGTGTGGTGGCTCACACCTGTAATCCCAGCACTTTAGGAGGCTGAGATGGGTGGATCATGAGGTCAGGAGTTCAAGACCAGCGTGGCCAAGATGGTGAAACCCCTGTCTCTACTGAAAATACAAAAATTAGCTGGGCACCGTGGCAGGTGCCTGTAATCCCAGCTACTTGGGAAGCTGAGGCAGGAGAATCACTTGAACCCAGGGGCAGAGGTTGCAGTGAGCCAAGATCACGCCACCACACTCCAGCTTGGGCAACCGAGTGAGACTCCGTCTCAAAACAAAAACAAAAAAACCCCACAAAAATTAGCCGAGTGTGCTGGCATGCACCTGTAATTCTAGCTACCTGGGGGAGGCTGAGGCACGAGAATCGCTTGAACTAGGAGATGGAGGTTTCAGTGATCCAAGATGACACCATTGCACTCCAGCCTGTATGACAGAGCAAGAGTCCATCTCAAAAAACAAAAGCAGAAAAAACAGCAACCTTCAAATAGATTGATAGGCTGGACCCGCAATCATAAGAGCTTGACTTTAACAAATGGCGTCATTAGCTAGTTTATGCATGACGTACTTTTTAGTATCCCTTCACCGTTCGCAGTGTTCATAGTTGCTATGAAATAAGGAAGATTATCCATTAATTTTTTTGAGACAGGGTCTCCATCTTCTTTTTTTTTTTTTTTTTTTTTTGAGACGAAGTCTCGCTCTGTCACCCAGGCTGGAGTGCAGTGGCATGATCTCGGCTCCCTGCAACCTCTGCCTCCTGGGTTCAGGAGATTCTTCTGCCTCAGCCTCCCGGGTAGCTGGGATTACAGGCGTGCGCCACCACGCCTGGCTAATTTTTGCATTTTTAGTAGAGATGGGGTTTCACCATGTTGGTCAGGCTGGTCTCAAACTCCTGACCTCAGGTGATCCGCCCTCCTCAGCCTCCCAAAGTGTTGGGATTACAGGCGTGAGCCATCGCGCCTGGCCAAGACAGGATCTCAGCTCTTTCACCCAGGCTGGAGTCCGGGGTTTAATTACGGCTCACTGCAGCCTTGATATCTTGGGCTCAAGTGATCCTCCCACCCCAGCCTCCCAAGTAACTGGGACCACAGGCATGTGCCACCATTCCTAATATTTTTATTTTTTGCAGAGACAGGATCTCATTGTGTTACCTAGGCTGATCTCGAACTCTTGTGCTCAAGCAATCCTCCCACCTTGGCCTCCCAAAGTGTTGGGATTACAGGCATGAGCCACCATGCCTGGCCACTTATTTTTCTGAATAATCTTTAAGGATTTATTGTGGAGATTTTCAAACATGAGTAATATATTTTTGCTGGTACTCCCACCCGCCTCCCCCGCTCTCCTGCCATATATATATATATATGAAACTATGTTGGTCCACTGAGACAAAACCATTTGGCATTTTTGCTGTGTACTGATAGTGTGAAAGCAATGGTGGGTAAAACTGCCGAGCCTGAGATCTAAGCAGGGCAGTGGTCCCGAGGTTGTAAAATATTCTTCCCCACTGGGCATTGCAGTAAAGCAAAACAAAAAAACAAAAACAAAAAAAACCTAATTTCACTCTAATTTCTTTGTTTTTCCTTTTGAGACTGAGTCTCACTCTGTTGCCCAGGCTGGAGTGCAATGATGCAATCCTGGCTCACGACAACCTCCACCTCCCAGGTTCAAGTAATTCTCATGCTTCAGCCTTCTGAGTAGCTGGGATTACAGGCGTGCGCCGCCATGCCTGGCTAATTTTTGTATTTTTAGTAGAAATGGGGTTTCATCATGTTGGCCAGGCTGGTCTCAAAACTTGTGATCTCAAGTGATCCGCCTGCCTCAGTCTCCCAAAATGCTGGGATTACAGGCGTGAGCCACTGTGCCTGGCCTAATTAATTTTGTTAAATGTCAAGTAGAACTGTATTGTCATTATCACATCTAAACAGATACCATTAAATATCTAGTGTTCAGATGTTCTGGGTTGCCTCATAAATTTTGTTTTGTTTTCTGTTTGTTTTGTGGTAATCATAATCAAACCAAGATCTACACAGTACATTTGGTTGGAATTTCTCTCTCTCTTTTTTTTAATAGAGTCGTGAGTCTTGCTCTGTCACCTGGTTCCCTGCAACCTCCCAGATTCAAGCAATTCTCCTGCCTTAGCTGCCCCAGTAGCTGGGACTACAGGTGTGCGCCACCACACTCAGCAAATGTTTTAATTGTTTGTAGACATAGGGTTTTACAGCATTGTCTAGGCCAGTTTCAAACACCTGGACTTAAGCGATCCTCCCACCTTGGCCAGCCAAAGTGCTAGGATTGCAAGTGTGAGCCACCGCACCCTGCCAAACAGCAATTGGAGTAACCGTGTTGGAATGGTTGACTATTGGAACTCATTGGCATCAGAACTTCTCGTGTGCGTGTTTGCTTTTTGGATGTTGGGAGTGTCACAACTCAGCTATCCAATCAGAGCAGAGCTGGCTTCCAGGATGCTAGAGCCAGCTTTGTGGTTCATCTCTAGAGGTTCAGCAAGACCCTGTCGATGGCCAGGTTTGTTTCTCTGCACTTACTTCTTCGGGGTTGTCCTCAAGACATTTCTTGTGTCAGCGCTCACTTTTCACAGCAACTCTGGCCTCATACTTTAGCCTGCGCCCCTTCTGTCTTCTTAGATAACCTTCCATTTGCATAGCTAAATGGCGCATCCTCAGACAGTGCCACAGTAATCTTTCTGAAAGTTAGTACCATTTTACAGATAGGCAAAATGAGGCACCAGGACAGACGTTAGTAGTAACTAGAGCAAAAGTAACCAGCCCAAGCTGGGAAGTGGTGGAGTTAGGATTTGACGTCAGCACCCAGCTGACCGTGGCTTAAACAAATTAGGCTGTGTTCAAAGCTGTCTTTTCAGTGGCTCAGCTGTGTCATAACCAGCGTTTTCTGCAGTTCTCTTAACCTTTCCTTTGTGGTCACAGGGAGACTACTGTGGCTCCAGTCATTGCATCCACAACGAAGACTGAAAGAAGGGGGAAGGGGCAGCCAACACTTACCTCTGATGATGTTTCAAAGAAAAGGCATTCCCAGAAGCCTCCAGCACATGCCCACCAAAGTCTCATTGGCCAAGGCTGGGTCGGGGGCCACCCTCCTAACAGTGGGGCTTAGAAAGGTCGTATTTACCTCGGAGAGGACAGTCTTGGAAAGTGGATCGTGCAGGCAGCTGGCCATACCTGCTGCTTTTCTCCTTCAGGCTCTTGGCAGAATTGCCTGTGCTCCCCATTTCCTTGGTGACCGCTCACATCTCAGACCCCCCGCCCACCCCGACTGCTTCACAGAACCCACTGCGGCCACTGTCCAGGGTGCCACCACCACGGTTGTGGAGCCTGCTGACCTCTTTGCAAGCCTCTATCCCCTTGCACTGTGGGGTTCCTTCCAACTCTTCAGAGACTTCTCAACCTCCCGTCACCCCCTAAATGTTGGGGTCCCTGGGGTCTTGTCCCAGAGCCCACCTTATGCTCCACGCCCTCCCGAGGTGTCAGCCACATCACTACCTTTGTGCTGCTCACTCCCAAATCAGTCTGGTGCTTCTGAGATTTGGGCTTCAGGCCCAAACAACTGCTGGGCCACTCCCCTACGTGTGCTGCAAGCTCCCCAAACCCAGCCTACCCCAAACGAAACTCATTTTCCACCCAGACCAGTCTCTGCTCCCGTGACCCCTTTCCTAGGGGCTGTTTCCACTCACCATCCTAGCCTGGAAGCCAGAAAATCAGTCTTCTTGACCTCTCCCCATCCTCACTGTGGAGTTAGAAGTCCTGTTGGTTTTGCCATGTAAACATCTCAGATCTGCTTACTTCATTTCATCCCCACTACCACCAACAGTGCAGGACGGCCCAAAGAGGAGGAGTAACGTGCTACCAAACAGCCCAGCCAGATTGTGCACCAAACAGTCTGGTACCAAATCCCTATTCTTGGTCATTCCTCCTTTCTGCTCCACCAGCAGTCTGGGGCACAGGCTTGGGAATCCAGACAGGAAAGCTCTCCTCTGAAGAGGTGGGACCAACAGTAACAGCATGGTTCTAGACAGCTCTGCAGTCAGGCCTGTGATCGCCTCATTCCCTCCACCTTGACCCCCAAAACAGCCAGTCCTGAAGTGGTCATGGTTGATACTTCTCTGAGGGGACATGGGATTGGCTGAGCTTATAGCAGCCTCACTGAGTGATAAGTGGGATTAAGCAATTAACTAGATCTCAACGAGCCTTGAGTTCTCAAAGGGGGTATGGGAGGGTTCTTATACATCATCTGTGGAGGGCAGTTTATCAGTCACTAAATTACAAACATAAACCCTTTGCCTCACCAAACCTGCTGGGAATGAATCCTATATATACATTTGTATGCGTGCAGGCTACATGGATTTCATTATGCTATTGATTTTAAAAGTAAAAATTTGGAAACAACCTCCATGTCCACCATGGGGAACTGGCTAAGTCATTTATGGTAGAATGGTGATCATAGCCTTAAAAAGGAAGACTTTTTATATACAGCTTGAGTATATCTTATCCGAAATGTTTGGGACCAGAAGTGTTTCAGATCTTTGCATATTTTCTATTTCTCAATTCACATTTTCTAAGCATTATATTCCTACTGATTTCCTTGTAGCTATTTTGAAACAGATAAGAAACTCCCTCAGTGGAAATTACTGTTAACTAGGAAAAAGACATGTTTTTTTCTGCTCCTAAAAGTAATGTGAGTTCTTTGTAGCAAAACTTGGAAAATGCATAAAAGTAAAAAAAAAAAAAAGTATGAAAACTTGTGTAAAATTCCTCATAATTTAGCCATCCATAGATGGTACTTACCATTAGGATTTTATTAATTTTCCTTGCAATTTTTTCTTAAAATATGCACGTGTTTACACATACATGTAGTGTACACTAAATTTTGCATACACACAGAGAAATATTTATGTGTATAGTTATCTTGTGTTTAGAAATTTGGAATCCCTTCTAGTTCTCTTGTAACATGTGTGGTTGCTATACTTTGAGGATTTTCTCTATGAATTTCATGTAGCTTTTTTTTTCTTTAAAAAATATATTTTATTTTCTTTAAAAAGATGGGGTTTCACCATGTTGGTCAGGCTGGTCTTGAACTCCCGACCTCAGGTGATCCGCCCGCCTTGGCCTCCAAAATGCTTGGATTACAGGCGTGAGCCACCATGTCTGGCCTCATGTAGCTTTTTAAATTAACTTTCAGGAGGATTGTAACAATGTGCTCTCCACTCAGTATTTTACCAGCCTTGAGTTTTCTCAAAGTGGGCATTGGAGGGTTTCTTACACATTTCCAGTGGGAATGTGAATTGATACGACTTCTGTGGCGGGCAGTTGATCAGCCACTATTTAAATTACAAATACTTAAACTCTTTGTCTAAGCAAACCTGCTGGGAATGAATCCTACAGATATATTTATATGTGTGCAGACTGTTTGTACATGGTTTTCATTATGCTATTGATTTTAAAAGTCCGAATTTGGAAACAACCCTCCATGTCCACCATGGGGAACTGGCTAAGTCATTTACAGTGGGATGGAGATCATAGCCTTAGAAATGAAGACTCTGTATACAGGTTGAGTATCCCTTATCCAAAATGCTTGGGACCAGAAATGTTTCAGATTTTTCAATTAGGGATGCTCAGACTATACTAATGCAAGAAAAAGCTCAGAGATATTCAAAGGCATCCAAGATAGTTAAGTAGAAAAAAAGCAAGGTATAAAACTGTAGAGTGTGTTTCCATGTATGTAAAGAAGAAACAGGCTGGGCATGGTGACTCACGCCTGTAATCCCACCACTTTGGAAGGCCGAGGCGGGTGGATCACCCAAGGTCAGGAGTTCAAGACCAGCCTGACCAACATGGTGAAACCCCATCTCTAATAAAAATAT
Source organism: Cheracebus regulus (assembly GCA_963574635.1). Classification (NCBI taxonomy): domain Eukaryota; kingdom Metazoa; phylum Chordata; class Mammalia; order Primates; family Pitheciidae; genus Cheracebus; species Cheracebus regulus. The sequence continues at coordinate 19,224 of CAUYQU010017499.1, read as the reverse complement.
AAAAGCCACGTGTGGTGGCGCACACTAGCTGCTCAGTAGGCTGAGGCAGGAGACTCACTTGAACCCAGGAGGTGGATGTTATAGTGAGCCAAGACTGTGCCGTTGCACTCCAGTGTGGGCAACAAGAGCAAAACTCTGTCTCAAAATAAATAAATAAATAAACATTTGCTTATATGTACACACATAATCTCTGAAAGGGTAAAAGTAGCAAGCATACTGGTTGGCCAGGAGAATTGGGAGGACGGTGATAAGGAATAATTTTCACTGTTTATCTTTTTATATTTTTGGAATTTTGAAACGTGTAAAATTACTACCAGTTCAAAAAGTAAATTAAACAAAAATCTGAACTCTTTCAAATTAAAGTAAGTTTGATAATTTCTTTCATTGTTTACTGTCTGCCTCCCCCCTCCCCACCAACAATGTTCACATAAGCAGAGACTGTGTGTCTTGGTCATATTCATACTTGTTCTATATATACTCGTGTGTGTGTGTGTGTGTGTGTGTGTGTGTGTGTGTGTGTGTGTTCAGTTGACAAAACCAGTTGAGTGTAAAACAGCTTTAACTTGACAATACCAAAGAGGTAAGGTAAGATAAAGGTCCTTGGAAGGTGGCTGTGGCACACATACATTTCCAAGTTACTTTATTAAATTTCCTGTATCAACGAGCCCCAATTATGAGAGCCCTCTACATACAAGTTGGACCGAACAGCCAAGTCTCCCATTTCCAGTGTTATCTGCATGTCCTCCAGGGTAATCAAGTTGTTTCTGTAATAGGTTACTGGGAAGAAATCTGCATCCAGTCTGAGAAGCAGTCTCCCATAGGCCTCTTGTAAGGAGATCCAACATGAACATCTTCCAGAATGCACTATACCACATGGTAGCTACCAGTCATTTATAGCTGTTTAGATGTAATTAAAAAAAATTTTTTTTATTTATAGTGACAGGGACTCACTGTTCCCCAGGCTGGTCTTGAATTCCTGGGCCTAAGTGGTTCTCCCACTGTGGCCTCCCAAAGTGCTGGGATTACAGGTGTGAGCCACCACACCTGGGCCTAGATGTCAATTTAAATTAATGAAAATTGAAAACAAAATTCAGTTCCTCAGTCACTAACCATATTTAACTTTTCACTAGTTAAAAGACATTTCCATAATTGCAGAAAGTTCTATTGGATGGTGGTGTAAAGGTAGACAGCTGATAGAACTTTTAAAGTCCCCCTGTGATGATCTGACTGTCGTGGGAATAGGGAGGGGTAGTCCGAGTCAGTTTGCACATTGGGAGCCTTCTCCACTAGGTCATACAGGTCTTCTGTGTATAGATAGAATTATGTCCCACACTGTCCCCGGGCACCTCCCTCAATTAAAGTGATTTGCATCATGCAGGGCCTGCCTGTTACTAGGGAGTCTCCTGGACCTACAGAAATAGGAATGTACACGGACTGCATACACATGTTGTTCAATTTCTAGCTAAATGGCTGGAGGTGGGGGATAAAGAAATGGTATTCATATGGTGTAATACTAGTCATGTTTCAAAAAGTTTTCAAAAAATGTTTAATTTAGTGGAGAAATGTCCAGGGTGAGTGGAAGAAAACGGGTGTGTAAAATTAGATTATGATTGTTTTATACTCTATACGGACAAACCTAAATTGGAGGGGATTTTGGAAATCTCACTTGGGTACATGAAAACTGCCAAGATCATTATAAAGAAACCACAGGATCCATTCTAGATTGAAAGCAATTGAGATGAGACATCAGAGTGTAATGCGTGTTTAGTTTGTGCTTGAATAAAAGATGAAAACTACGTCAGGCATTGGAACAACTGGAGAGTTTAGCATATGGACTGGACTGGTTACAGGCTTCAGTGTCGTTCCTTGGGTGAGTGGAAGAATGTACGTGTTCATAGGGGACATCTGCTTAATTATATACAAGGTTCAGAGGGAGAAATATCTCCGATATACTTTTATGTGTGTACGTATGTGCGCGTAGAGAAAGAAAAAAGTAAACACGCTATATATTTAAAAGAACATACGAAACTATGGATGTCAATATACTTCCCTTCTAGTGCTGACAGGTTCCCACGCTTCGCAGCTCCCACGCTCCCCTTCCGGTCCCGCCACGCTGTGAACTCCATTTCCCAGAAGGCCTTGTATCCCGTGCATGGCCGTTATCAAGCAGGTAGCGCGCAGGGCCTTCTGGGAGGTGAAGTCCTGGGCGGTCGTCGGCCACCAGGCGGAAGTGAGTACCGGAAGTGCAGTCGGTGGGTGTGTAAGACGCGGCTGAGCCCGCGGACTGTCGCGCGGTCCGCCTGTCTGAGGAGTGTGCCGCAGTGGTGAGTCCGTGGGTGTGGCTTAGCGGCGAGGGTGATTGTGAGGGACGGCAAGGCGCTCGTGGCCTGAGTGTGCTGGCGGTGGGTGTGACTGAGTGGCCGGGTAGGACCCGGGGTCGGCGCGGGGAGAGAGGCCTGCGCGCGGTGCGTGGGGGCGCGTTCTCCCGTGTCTGGCCAAGTGTCATCGCTTATGCGCCCGTGGGAGGGGAGTGTCCTGCATGTGTTGACGCCACCTCTGTGCAAGTGTGACCTCAGTTGTGTGAGTTTGCCTTATACCCCTTGTCGTCACTCCCCATTCCGCCTTCCTCTAGCCTCTGGCAAACCCTGATCCACTTTATGTGTGTAGATTCGCCCATTCTGGATACTTCATATAAATGGAGTCATACAATATGTGGTTTCTTGTGTCTGGCTTTTTGTCACTGAACATGTTTTCAGAGTCCATGTATTAGTTTTTCATTCCTCTTTATGGCTGAATAATACTCCGTTATGTGGATATACCACAGTTTGTTTACTCATTCATCAGTTCATCGACACTGGGGTTGTTTCCAACTCTTCCGATATTATAAATGCTACTGCTGTAAACATTAATGTACAGGTATTTGTGTGGATGTATATTCTTAATCTGGGAAGGGGAGGCCATTGGTGGGACCTAGCCTTGGGAAGAGCCTAGCCTGGGTGTATTTGTGTCTGTCCCAGGAGCGCCTGTGTACATGGCCATGACCACACCTGCTCCTTGCTGCCTGTGCTCACTAGCTGTACTTCATTTCCCAGAATCCCAGGCCTGGGCCCCTGAAGTCAAAGCCAAGAGCCTAGGGCTGCACTGGTGTGTATGATCAGAGAGAAGGCGGCAGTGGCCCTGGAAACAAACTTGTCTCTGCAAGAGTCACTCGCAACCTGGGACCTCTGCCCAGGACTGAGACCTCAGGCGCTCCCTACCGTGGAGCTGCTGAGGCCAAGCAGCGTGGAGACAGAGCAGAGGTGATGGAGCCTGAGCCGCCAGGCGAGGCAGCTGGTGGGGTGGCAGTCACGGTGGCACAGGTGGCAGATACAGGGCTAGGTATTTTCAGAAACCAGATATCCCTCTAAAACACACCCCACTTCTGCTGCCTTGATGCCACTGCCCTGCCTTCCTCAGCTCGTTCTAGGCCACTGCCTCCTAAGGGGACTTCTGCTTCCCATTATCCCCTTAATCACCGTCCACTCAGCATTGGGTAGAGAGGGTCTTTTACCTGTGACTGGTGAGGCCACCCTTCACTTTAAACTCTCCGTCACTGCCCAGGCCACCATAGTATGGTCGGCAAACTCTTCTGTAAAACGCAAGCAGCAAATGTCTGCTTTGTAGGCTCAGAGGGAAAACCAAGGATGTTATGAAGGTACATACCTAACAAGAGAAAACACATGTCCATACGTTCTATTAGTAAAATCCAGAACTCCAAAACCTTGTTAAATAGAATTCATTCCTTAAATGAATGAATGAGCAAAAAGCTTTTCACGGGTAGTTCCATCTTATAGATATGAAACAGACCCCAAGGGAAGTGAGCAGCCCTGAATCGTGGCAGCGAGTGAAGATTTGATGCTAGATCTGACAGACTCTACCATCATGCTTGCCATTCTCAGCTTAGGAAAAAGATGGGGAGGAAGTTGTGGGTACGGGGCAAATCAGGGCCCAAATAGTCTGTTCAGTACTCTTACCTCTGTAGGAAGGAAAAGGCCCCACATCTGCTCTTCCTTCCTGGGAGTATCTGTTAGGATCTGAATTCGGTACAGCTGCAATGACCAATTTTTCTCTCTTTAGAGCACTCATCCACTTGATATCTCACTTTGTTCTCACATAGTCCTCATAGAGGTATCCTGTGGCTGCTGTCCCTGAAGCCTGGGAGCATGGAGCTGAGGCCTCAGACTGTAACAGGGCACAGAATTTTGTATGAAGTTCAAGAATAGGCTGGGCTAGGCATGGTGGCTCATGCCTGTAATCCTAGCACTTTGGGAGGCCAAGGCGAGTAGGTCACCTGAGGTCATGAGTTCAAGACCAGCCTGGCCAACATGGCAAAACCCCGCCTCTACTGAAAATACAAAAATTACCTGGGCATGGTGCTAGGTGTCTATAATTCCAGGTACTCGGGAGGCTGAGGCAAGAAAATTGCTTGAACCCGGTGCGGGGTAGAGTTTGCAGTGAGCCGAGATCATGCCACTATACTCCAGCCTGGGCAACAGAGCAAGACACTGTCTTAAAAAAAAAAAAAAAATAGTCTGGGACACATTTTCTGGAAGGACTAATTATTACGTGGGAGCTGTATAAGGTGCTGAAATGTCCTAGCCCTGCACTGTCCGATAGGGTAGTTACTAAATTCAAATAAAATAACAAGTTCCATTTCCCAGTCACACCAGCTATGTTTCTAGTACTCAGGAGCTTCATGGGGCTGATGGTGCCATATTGGACAGCACAACTTCAGAACTTTCCATCCTCACAGAACATGCTAGAGTTTAATTTGAATGTTAGTCACACAGTCCTGTACCTTTACCAAATTCACTAACCTGAGCACTTGTATCTCTGCAAAAAATGCATATGTATTTTTGAAAGCACAAAGTTTCAAACCTCTGCCTGCCAGTCACTTACCAAACAACCTTTGGTTTAACTTCTCTGTGCCCCAGTTTCCCAACGTGTAAAAGAGGGTAATGTTGACCCCTCCCTTTGATTTGCTGAGAGTACCACCAAAGGTGTTTGCTGGGCAGCCTGACCTGCAGGAGGTGCTCAGGAAAGGGGAATTGCTGTCATTTGTCAGAATTGGGTCCCCTTATCTGGCTAGCAGTGCCTGAACATTGCCACACTCCAACACATTGTCCCCATGTTAAGGAACTCGGCATCACACAGCAAGCCCTTGAGAAGCCCACAGCCGCGGCAGTGTGGGGGCGGCAGCACAGGTGGCTGCGGCTGCCCACGGGCACCCAGCCTAGGTCCAGAGGAGGTACCCAGATGAGGTGAGGTTTCTGTGTTGAGGGCTTTATGTTTTAGAGGCAGGCGTCGGAGGCACAACTCTTTTTTTTTTGACACAGCTCTTCAGCATCAAATCAGGAAGTCTTTTTCTTTTTCTTTTTTCTCTCTTTTTTTTTTTTTTTTTTTTTTGTTGGAGTCTTACTCTGTCACCAGGCTGGAGTGCAGTGGGTACAATCTCGGCTCACTGCAACCTCCGCCTCCTGGGTTCAAACGATTCTTCCGCCTCAGCCTCCCGAGTAGCTGGGGCCCAGGCGTGTGCCACCACGCCTGGCTAATTTTTTAAATATTTTTGGTAGAGACGGGGTTTCACCGTGTTGGCCAGGATGGTCTCGATCTCTTGACCTTGTGATCCACCCGTCTCGGCCTCCCACAGTGCTGGGATTACAGGCGTGAGCCACCGCGCCCGGCCAGGAAGTCTTTTCCTGTGGAGCCCCAAGCCCAGTGATTCCCTTGGCCTTCCTGGGAGTCAGGAGGGGAAGGAGGGTGTGAAAGTGACGTGGCTCTAGGCAGCAAGGCTGCCATGAGGTGTTCGTGTTCTGTTTCACAAAAATCTTTCCACAGAGTGATGCCATTCCATCCTGCTGGGAGTCTGTCCTCATTATACTCTCTAGGAAACAGGCTGAGAGCTGGGATATAGTCAGTCAGTGGCATGCAGTGGAGTCGCAGGTCCCAGGCCTTTGCCTCCCAGGCTACATCCTCCCTGGGTCACCCCAGATCCACAGAGGCTGCATGTACCTCTACATTAGTGCCCAGGGCAGCACCATATCCCCAGGCTGATTCTGAGGAACAGGGGTCACCCCATCACCACCCGTACAGATGCCTTCTTCACGTGAAGGGCACAAGTCACCTCATCAGTCAACATGGATACTGCCTTCTCCTTTCTTGGCTAGAGGTCTGATCCTGGGGTGGGGCACATGCTTTGCTGCAGAAGCTCGACTCAGACAAGCATCATACCCTCTCAGTGCCTCATCTCTTTCCCATAAATTTGGTTTCATTGTGTTGCCTCACTCGGGCAGAGTGAAGATCACGTGAACTGATAACTGTAAGGTGTCCACTGCATGCCTGGCATATAAGTAAGTGTTGGGGGCTGTGGTTCAGTCAAGCCCTGAAGGGTGAGCAAGAAGAAGCAGGCCCAGGTTAGGTCTGCACTGGGTTGGCAGGGCCTTGGGGCCTTGGGGCCTTAGAGTCTCTGGGACCTAAGGGCAGCTCTAGCCACCCTCATAATCCCTCCACTCCCCCAGCTCTTCTGTCTCAGAGGAACATCGAGGAGGATGAGGTGGAAACCCAGGACACTGCATTCCTGGCAGATGTTGTCCATGTGCGTTTCCCCAGATGGGCTCAGCATGCACATTCGCTTCCATCCCCTTCCTGTGGCACTTCTAATACCCACACAAGCCCTGGTGGGCACATCTCAGGGTAAGGTCTCTTGTTTAACCGCAGTCCCTCTTCTTCCCCCTCCTCCTCCTCCTCCCACTCATCCCAGGTTGGGGCTTAGAGATGAGGAAATGGGTAGAGGGACCCAAATCTGAGCAGATCTGGGGCATAGGGGTTCTTTGTGACCGCACTGCTTATCAGTCAGCACCCAGGACAGGGACAGAGCAGAGCCTGGCATGTGTGCTTGGACCCATGAGAGAGAGCAGTGGATGAATGAGTGAACAGTGGCACGAGCCACACCTGCCTTGCAGCTGGCATCTGGATAGAGGGTAGGGGCTTTGGGTGTTCAGAATGGAACACTGGGGCTGGGCTCACGCGTGTAATCCCAGCACTTTGGAAGGCCATGGCAGAAGGATTCCTTGAGATCAGGAGCTTGAGACCAGCTTGGATGACATGGTTAGACCCTGTCTATAAAAATTTAAATTAAAAAATTAGTCAGGTGTAATGTCATGTGTCTATAGTCCTAGCTACTTGAGAGGCTGAAGGCAGGAGAATCACTTGAGCCCAGGAGCTCAAGGTTACAGTGAGCTGTGATTGCACCACTGTACTCCAGTCTAAGTGACAGAGCAAGACCACATATCTTTTTTTTTTTTTTTTAAGAGATGGGGTTTTACCATGTTTTTCATGCTTGTCTTGAACTCCTGACCTCAGGTGATCCACCCACCTCGGACTCCCAAAGTGTTGGGATTACAGGCGGGAGCCACTGCGCCCAGCCAAGACCACATATCTTTTAAAGAATGGAAAGCTGGCTGGGCACGGTGGCTCACACCTGTAATCCCAGCAGTTTGAGAGGCCAAGACGGGCAGATCACCTGAGGTCAGGAGTTCTAGACCAGCCTGACCAACATGGAGAAACCCCATCTTTATAAAAAAGTAAATTAAAAAAAGAAAAGTTGGGGTTCTGAAATTGATGTTGCCGCATGACAGGTCCCTGGTCCTTGGGGTTTCCAGGGAGACACCACACAGGTAAAGGGACCATCAGTGCAGCTAGGCTTGGGACCTTAACCCTGGGTCAGATCTCTGAAGGCTTGGGCAGCTTCTCAGCCAGAGCCTGGGGACACCACTATGGTGGCAGGAAGGGTCTGGTTGGGGCACACGTCAGGGATGATGCAGACATGCTGTTGGCCTTTAGGCCTCCCCTACCAAGTCATGAAGGAGGTGGGAATGACACAGGAGTGACATCATCACTTCAGTGGGGGTGGGGGGAGCTGACGAGTGCTATCCCGCTGTCCCTCTAGAGTCTCAAAGCTGAGCACTTAGGGGAGATGATGACAGATCTCACAGTTCTGGAGGGTGGAAGTACAAGATCAAGGTGTCAGCATGATCGGGTTCTGGTAAGGACCTTCTTTCTGGCTTGCAGATGGCTACCTTGGTGTGCTCTCACATGGAGCACAGAAGGAGGGTTCTACTTTTACTTGCTTTCCTTACAAGGGCATAATCCCATCATGGGGGTCCCACCCTCATGACCTCCCTAAACCTAAATGCCTTCCAAAGGCCCCACCTCCAAATACTATAACTTTGGGGATTAGGGCTTCAACATACGGATTTGGGAGCGTACAGCAGTCCATAACACACCGTGAAGGTGGGAGCTGCAGCACCCAGCACAGAATCATGGTGATAAGAGCACCCCCTCTTTAATTGGGCCACTTAGCCTCCCCCAAGACAACAGGGCATTTTCCAGAATATTAACCCACTGCCATTCCCCATGGGAGTACCCTTGTCAAACGTGGCCCATGACTAAGCCCCCACGTGTGATGTTTCGGAAGCCAGTGACCTTTAAGGATGTGGCTGTGGACTTCACGTGGGAGAAGTGGGGGCTGCTAGGCCCAATGCAGAGGATCCTGTACCGAGATGTGTTGCTGAGGAGCTACAGCAACCTGGTGTCTGTGGATGAGGCCTCTGTCTCTTCATCCTTGTCACTCACGTGTATTTATCCCCTGCCTTGTCTTCAGTTACTCACATGTCTATGTGTCCTGTGTTCCCCAGCCGGGTCCCCTCTGTGGAGAGACTGACATCCCATCCCGTATCACCAGGAAGAGACCTCCCCATTCTTTGGCTGATATGCTGCAGTGTCTGGTCCTGGCTATCTTGGAACAATATCATCCACATTTTCTTCCTCCTTTCTCACCATTGACAGGACTTCCTGATTCCAAACCAGATGTGATCTCTAAGCTGGAGCAGTGGGAGGACCCATGGACTATGGAAAGAGACATCCCAAGTGAGTGAAATGAGAGTTTCTATATCCGATTGGTGGGTTTATTTCTTCTCTTTTGGGGCAGAGAAGTACAATGTGCATCCAATGTAAAAGATCTAGTAAGTGAAACAGCCCCAAAACAAACCCCACACTCATTAAGCAGTCACTTCTTCCAGCCCCTGACAACCTCTGATCTTCTTCTGTCTCTGTGAATTTGTGTGTTCTGGACATTTCCTATAAATGGAAATTAGAAAACTTGATATAAGTACATAAATTCACATATATATGCATATATACATATGTGTGAATGTATACATACGTGTGTGTGTAGTGTTTGTGTGAATCCAAAGGGCTGGGATTACAGGTGTGAGCCACTGTGCCCCACCAGGGGACTGCTTTCATTTTCAGGCCTGACCCAGGCTCAATCACAGGGTCAGAGCAGGTCCTGGTTGCAGAGAAGACATTGATTGGTCACTATATAGAGTGACTGGTCACTATCACTGATTGTCAGTGTCTGGTAGTTTCAGGATCAGGACAAGTTATTCGCTGGCTTAGAAAGTGGGGGTGCTGGCTGGGCACGGTGGCTCACGCCTGTAACCCATCGCCCTTTCTTTTTCTTTTTTTTTTTTTTGAGAGTCTCGCTGTGTTGCCCAGGCTGGAGTACAGTGGCGTGGTCTCAGCTCACTGCAGCCTGTTCCTCCCAGGTTCGAGCAGTTATCCTGCCGCAGCCTCTCGGGTAGCTGGGGTAACAAGCCTGCATCGCCACGCCCAGCTAATTTTTTTTTTTTTTTTGAGAGGAGCATCACCCAGGCTGGAGTGCAGTGGCTTATCTCCACTCACTGCAGCATCCGCCTCCTGGGTTCAAGCAATTCTCCTGCCTCAGCCTCCTGAGTAGCTGGGACTGCAGGCACCCACCACCATGCCCGGCTAATTTTTATGTTTTTAGTAGAGACGGGGTTTCACCATGTTGGCCAGGCTAGTCTTGAACTCCTGACCTCAGGTGATCGATCCACCGGCCTCAGACTCCCAAAGTGCTGGGATTACAGGGGCGAGCCATTGCGCCCAGCCCAAAACTCCAAAATTGTTACAACTGAGCTGAAATAAAGTTGTTGGCAGGACCACACTTTCCCTGGAAACTCTAGGGGAGAATCTGTTCACTTTTTCTTCCAGCTGCTTTTTGCTGCTGCCATCCTGGGATTGAGGCTGCATTACTCCAGTTTTTGCTTCCATCTTCATATTGCTGCCTTTTTCCTGTGTTCTCTCTTAGAAGGGCACACGTGGCCAAACATGGTGGCTCAAGCCTGTAGTCCCAGCACTTTGGGAGGCCAAGGCTGGTGGATTACGAGTCTGGAGTTGGAGACCAGCGTGGCCAACACAGTGAAACCCCATCTCTACTAAAAATACAAAAATTAGCCGGCTGTGGTGGCACGCATCTGTAATCCCAGCTACTTGGGAGGCTGAGGCAGGAGAATCGCTCAAACCCGGGAGGCGGAGGTTTTGGTGAGCCGAGATTGCGCCACTACATGCCAGCCTGGGCAACAGGGTGACACTCTATCTCAAAAAAAAAAAAAGAAAAAGAAAAAGTACATGTGACTACGTATAGGGCCCGCCTGAATAATCCAGAATAAGCTTACCTTCTCAATATCCTTTTACTTAAATCACATTTTTATGCCATGTAAGGTAACCGCCACTCCTTTACCATATAAGGTAATTGTAATGGGTTGAATAGTATTGCCCAAAAAACTTCAAGTTCACCTGAATTAAATTATTATTATTTTGAGTCAGAGTCTTCCTCTGTCACCCAGGCTGGAGTGCAACGGCGATTATAGCTTACTGCAGCCTTGACCTCCTCGACTCAAGTTATCCTTCCCCCTCAGCCTCCCCAGTAGCTGGACTACAGGCACATGCCATCACGCTCGGCTATTTTTTTTTTTTTTTGTAGAGACAGGGTCTCAATATGTTACTCTGGCTGATCTCAAACTCCTGGGCTCAAGTGATCCGGGATCCTCCCACCTAGATCTTCCAAAATGCTGAGATTACAGGCGTGAACCACAGCACCTGGCTCCACTTGAATTTTAGAACACGACCTTATTTGGAAATCGGGTCTTTGCAGATGTAATTAAGGATATCAAGAAGAATCATCCTGGATTTAGGGTATACCCAAAATTCCATGACTGATGGCCTTATAAGAGACAGAAGAGAGGACACAGAGATATACACATAGAAAGAAGGCCACGTGAAGACAGGCAGAGATTGGAGTGATATGTGCATAAGCCAAGGAAGGCCAAAGATTGCTGGGACCCCCCAGAAGCTAGGGGAGTGGCATAGGGTGGTTTCTCCCTCAGAGCCTCCAGAAACAATCAGCTCTGCTATCACTTTGATTTCAGACTTCTGGCTTCCAGAACTGTGAGATAATACATTTCTGTGTATTTTAAGCCATCCAGTTTGTGGTACTTAGTTATAGCAACCCTAGCAGATTAAATAAAGCTATATTCTGAGAATTAGCAAATTAATATATCTTTAGGGAGCCATGTTTTCCCAGCCTACCACACAGGGCCTCATGCCTTAGACAAATACCACCATTACTTATTAGCTAGAAGATAATGGGCACATTGCTTACCTTTCTTTAGGCCCAGGGCCCTATAAAATATCTTGCTTTTTGAGGTTGTGGTGTGAGCATCTGCAAATAGTGGGTGCATGTTTGCTGAGTCAGCCTGTGTTCCAGTGAGGAGATGGTGAAACAACCACAGTGATGCCCAACAGGTGAGCTGGCTCTCTGTAACCGGGGCCTGTGCCTTTCTGTGCTCCCTTCCATCCCCTCTCTTCACCACTGTACAGAGAAGGTGAACACAGCAAACCTCCGGCTGTGTCATTCCTGGAAAGGCCTGGTGCAAGACTGGCCCTTGGCTGGCATCTGGGAACTTGGATTTGAGGAAGGGTTCCCACCATTCCCTAATGGATGAGTCAGGCCTATATACTGTGTGTTGTACAAACTGTGTGGTTCATGTAAAACACCTTCCTTCCTTCTTCTGGGGGTCTGAAATTTTGGTACGTGCCAGGCAGAGGGTGCCTTTGTGACCAGCCCTTAATAAAACCCTGAGCACTGAGGCTCTAACAAGCTTCCTTAGTACACAACACTTCACACCAACCAAGGAAGCTCACTCAAGCCTTGGTGTTCAGGACATTTACTAGGGGATGATCATGTGGGCATGGAGTACACGACTGACTTTAGTCACTTCGTCTTCCCCCCACGGTGGTCAGACTGTTACAGTGTGGCCCAAGGTTCCCCACCATAAATCACATTGTTGACAAATACTTGGCATGGCCCAAGGTCCTCAGGTAAACAAAGACACTCTTAGAATGACCACTTTCCTTGAACTAAAAGAAACCAGGATCACAAATGATTTTTGTTGGCTTTCCTCATGGAAAGAAACCAAAAGGATCATTGTAGTGGACTGAATTACTAGCTCAGTTCTTCACCATTCCTTGCATATGTACACCCATGTTCATATTTATGGTTCTTCCCACCAAAGGCAGCATGGATGTCCCCACCCATTCCTTGAGTTTAGGTGTGGCCCTGTGACTTGGTTTGGCCAACAGAATCTGAGTGGAAAAGGAGAGCATGCTAGTATTGAGTCCAGGCCTAAAGCCTACTGTGTCTCTGCCATCAGGATGAGAGGAATTTTTCCTGTGAGCCCTGAAAGACAAACGCAGCAGACCTGGACCCAAACTGCAGCTTAGAGCCAAGCCCAGCTGAGCCCAGCCTAGATCCGCCAACCCTCAGACACATGACAAAAATAAGCGTTTTTTTTTTTTTGCTGTGGGCCACAGAGATGTTGTAGCTGTTTGTTACTGAGCAATAGCTGACACAATTGCTAAATTAAACTGGATACTCCCTGAAAAAGATAAGGTTTGAAATTTGGAGAGAGGATAAGAAAGAGACAAAGGGAGAGAGAGGGAGGGAAGAGAGTCTACTCAGGAGAGCCCAGAGGCCTGAGGGCAGATTGAACAGAGCACAAGCACAAAAGGGGTGACCAAGGGAAACGGCCTTCCAAATTCTGGGGTGTGGACTACAGGTACCGTGGTGGGTACAGGAGATGAATGGGAAGAATCTAGCTAAGAAGCTCCAGGCAAGGGAACGTTGTTCTGTCATTCATTCAGTCATTTCTCAGCCAGCTCTTTTTTTTTTTTTTTTTTTTTTTAGACGGAGTCTCGCTGTGCTCGCCCAGGCTGGAGTGCGGTGGCGCGATCTCGGCTCACTGCAACCTCCACCTCCTGGGTTCAAATGATTCTCCTGCCTCAGCCTCCTGAGTAGCTGGGACCACAGGTGAGCGCCACCACGCCCCGCTAATTTTTGTGTTTTTAGTAGAGACAGGGTTTCACCATGTTGGCCAGGATGGTCTCGAGCTCTTTACCTTGTGATCCGCCCGCCTCGGCCTCCCAAAGTGCTGGGATTACAGGTGTGAGCCACCGTGCCCGGCTCAGCCATCTCTCAGTACCTAGCCCTGTGTGAGGCATCGAGGATACCCTGTCCTCAGCTATGAAAAGGGCAGGACCCCTCTCAGGCCTAATAGCACAGACTCAATCTACGCAGAAGGAAGCCAGTGAGGAGAGATTCCATTGGTTTTCCAAGTCACCCTATACCCATTAACTGTCAATCAGGGCTCTTTTTTCTCTCCCTGGCACTGGAGTCCCCTCCAGCTGCTGCCCTCTCTCTCTCATCTCCTCCTTAGAGTCTCCCCAAAAAGGGGTCTAAGTATCCCCACACTGATGCCACTGCCCTTTTCCCCCCTGTTAGGGAAAATTGTGTCCTCCAAAATTCATATGTTGAAGTCCTAACCCCCAGTTCACCTCAGAATATGACTGTATTTAAAGACCTTTAAATAAGGAATTAAGGTTAAAGAAGATATGGGTGGGTCCTAACCTAACATGACTGGTGTCTTTGTAAGGAGAGAGGGAGACGCCAGGGGCCTGTGCAAACAGAGGAAATGCCATGTGAGGACAGTGAGAAGGCAGCATCTGCAAGCCAAAGAGAGAGGCCACAAGAGAAACCAGCCAAACCTGCTGACACCTTGACTGTGGGACTTCCAGCCTCCAGATCAGGCAGATACTAAACTTACATCGTGTAAGCCACTAAATCTGTGGTATTTTGTTATGGCAGTCCTAGCAAACTAATACATCTTCCCCCACCCATAATCAGAGGGCACTGTCAGGCACCTGGGTCGCCTTGATCACCCCTCAGACACTAGTTCAGCCCCTCAACCCTATCATCGATACCAAACTTGTCCAACCGACAGCCCATGGGACAGCTGTGACTGCAGCCCAACACAAATTCCTAAACTTTCTTAAAACATTATGAGGTTTTTTTGCGATTTTTAATAAACTCATCAGCAGTCGTTAGTGTATTTTATGTGTGGCCCAAGACAATTCTTCCATTGTGGCCCAGGGAAGCCCAAAGACTGGACACCCCTGATACACCTTCAAAACAGATGCAGATCTGACCATTCGTCAGATCTGCCGCCACCACCCTGTCTGAGCTCCCTGATCCGACCTACCTGCCTCAGGTTGCATCCTTGGTCTCCCTGACTCCACTCTTACCTTCACAGTCCTCTGCAGCAGCCAGATTTCCTGTGAAGAGCTGAGTCACAGCTTAGTCCTCTGCTCAAAGGCATCCCATGGCCCCCACTTCTCTCAAGGTAGAAATCAAATTCCGTATGTGAGCCAAATGTGGTGGCTCACACCTGTAAACCCAACACTGTGACAGGCTGAGTTCAGAAGGAGCCCAGGCCACACGGTGAGGCGCCGAGTTCAGAAGGAGCCCAGGCCACACAGTGAGGCGCTGAGTTCAGAAGGAGCCTGGCGACATAGTGAGGTGCCGTCTCCACAGAAAATGAAGCCCATGTGTGGCTCATAAGCCCTTCAAGATCTGCCCCCACAGGCTGCCCCTTTCTGTCTTTGTCCCCTCCTATCTCCTCCCATGATCCACCCCAGGCAGTCTTCCTCATCCCGGCCACCTCCTGACGTGGGCATTTGTGTTCCAACTACCTTGAACTTACTCTTCCTGAGTTCTTCCCTCTGTTCAGGCCTCAGCTTAAATCCCAACTCCTCAGAAAAATGACTTGCTTTGTAAATACCACCTGCCTCCCCACACAGTAACATCACCTCCATAAAGGCAGTCCAGGCTTCTCATCACTGCAGTATCCAGTCTGCAGGGTGCTGGCTGCCTGTAGTGGGTGCTCAGTATTTATCTGTGGAAGGAAAAGAATATATGCTCATTCCAGCTGCTAGCAATCTGCAGGGCAAAGTCTGAGAACAACAGGGGATGTGAGCACAGGCTGGGGCCACTAACACCAGCAGCACCACCAAGCAATCATACATACCCCGCCTCAACAGGGCCTCACCTGAACATAAACTGGGCCATCAACCTCCATGTATCAGGCCCCAAGCCAGAGTCCCCTGCTCCATGTGTTTCACACGTACCTACACACATACACAGAGAAGACACTGAATCACACAATCATACCACTATTCACGGTCACCCTAACAACATCACACAGTCTAGGGCCTTTGACCTGTGGCAGGTCCACCCTGTACCTCTAAGAATCTGCCTCACAGACACAATGACACCTTCTGCAGGCAAACATAGTGGCATGATTATCACATATGACGATTAACTCACAGGTCACACACACACAGTAAGCACAGAACAACCCACAAACCTGCTCACAGAGCGACACATGCAGACAGACGCCCAGCTCAAATTCAGTAAAAAATGGTACACATTTATAAAAACTATGACGTGTGCTCACAGCGAACCACACCTAGCTACACTCAGTACACACCCTGACATAGGCAACCACACCTCTCACCTCTCACAAAGGTACCTTCAATACTCACACACCCCCAACCCCTCAGACAGGCACCCTCACCCTTCACCCAGGTACCCTTGTTACTCGGGGGTGCCCAGGTTCTCGGCGTCTCCAACAAAGAATTGGACAAAATGCACAAACAAAGCAAGGAAAGAATGAAGCAACAAAAGCAGAGAGTTATTAAAAATGAAAGTGCACTCCACAGTATAGGAGCAGGCCCGAGCACAGGGGCTCAAGAGCGCCGTCACAGAATCTTCTGTGGTTTAAGTACCCTCTAGAGGTTTCCGCTGGTTATTTGGTATATGCCCTATGTATGTGAAGACGATGAAGTAAAGTTACAAAGTTATTTACTCAGGGTACCCCCTATGTAAATGGAGAGGGTATTTCCTGTCATAGCTGAAGTTTCCATTTGATTTACTTCTAGGAAGTGCTTAGGTTTCCTGCCTCCAGACCCTGTTTTCCTGCCTCCCCTCGCCCCTCACACAAACACCCTCAGACCCCACGCGGGGGCCCTCACACTCAGCCCCCACGCGGGGACCCTCACCCTCAGCCCCCACGCGGGGGCCCTCACCCTCAGACCCAACACAGGGACCTTCACACTCAGCCCCCCCGCGGGGACCCTCACCCTCAGCCCCGACACGGGGACCCTCACCCTCAGCCCCGACACGGGGACCCTCACCCTCAGCCCCCCCGCGGGGACCCTCACCCTCAGACCCGACACAGGGACCCTCACCCTCAGCCCCCCCGCGGGGACCCTCACAGCCCCCACGTGGGGACCCTCACCCTCAGCCCTGACACAGGGACCCTCACCCTCAGCCCCCCCGCCGGGACCCTCACCCTCAGCCCCGACACAGGGACCCTCACCCTCAGCCCCGACGCGGGGACCCTCACCCTCAGCCTTAACACTCCGAAACCTCTCCGTCTTGCCTTCCGCGCATCCCCTGCCTCTCTCCCATTCACCGCCACCCCTGTCCCGCAAAGGCCGGGCTGGGGTTCCGTGACTCGCATGCAAACTCACAGCAACTACAATTCCCAGCAGGCGCTGCGCCTGGGCACGCCTGAGCACGCCGTGGGGCGTGCTGGGAGCTGGACTCCGGGTCGGCGGGCGAGCCAGCTGGCTCGTTGCTGCCGGCGCTTCCCGAAGGGTCCGCGGGCTGTGCTGGTGAGGTGGGTTTCGGGAGTGTTCTCGGTCGTGGTCCAGACCGGAGGGGAACACAGCAGGTCCAGAAGCCGCGAACGTCTGGGGCGGCCGGAGCAAGATGCGGGCGACCGCCCAGCGGTTAGAGTGAGAGGCTACCTAGGGGCCGTGAATAGACGGACTGTGAGTGCCGGACACACGCGTAGAGGATGTGACGGACTGACGGTCCCGGTGTGGACAGACCGGCTGTGGACGGACTCACGGACCGAATGTGGGACGGACCGACGGGCCGGGTGTGGCGCGGGCGGGCAGATAAAATGTGGGGCCAGCGGACTGGGAGGTGTGGGACGGACCCGACCCGTTGCATGTGTCCGACAGGCGTTCTGTGCCTGACACCTCTCGGGTGTGCTTATCCGACGGGTTGGGACTGTGTGATGCTGATAGGTTCTAACCGTGGAGTGTGTGACCGACAGAAACGGTTGCCGTTTGGGACTTTGTAGGTGGGTTGTGTGATACTGCGAGAGGGTGTGTGTGACTGATACTCTAAGTGTCCTCGAGGTGGTGACTAAGATCATGAATGTGATCAGAATAATACTGTGTGATGGAAATGCTGGTATGTATGCATGTGTCTATTTTTGAGACGGGGTCTCGCTCTGTCGCCCAGGCTGGCGTGCGGTGGGGCGATCTTGGCTCACTGCAACCTCCGCCTCCCGGGTTCAGTCGATTCTTCTGCCTCAGCCTCCCCAGTAGCTGGGACTACAGGTGCCCACCACCACGCCCAGCTACTTTCTGTATTTTTAGTAGAGACAGGGTTTCACCGTATTGGTCAGGCTGGTCCCGAACTCCTTACCTGAGGTGCACTTCCTCAGCCTTCCAAAGTGCTGAGATTATAGGCACTGCTGGGCCGATCATCTCAACGATTATAGAGGACACGGAGATGTTTCCTGTGTCTGGTATTTTGAGGGCCATGACTGACAGACTATACCTGAGATAGTATGTGTTCATATGTAATTGACTGAGATTTTTTTCAGGGAGACTAAAACTTGGGTGATGCACACACAGTTGACCAAGCATGTGAGAGGTAATTTGTGCTTTGCCATGTCTGCAGCTGAAACTGGGTGACTAGTGGTCACTCAGCTGTCTTAAGGATATGTCCTCCAGGGTGTGTTCAAGTGTAGCAGGGGGCTATGAAATCCGTACATGTTACTGCATGTTTACCGTGCATCAGGCCTGTGCCAGACACGGGTAATCGCCTCACGTAATCTCATGGCAAGCCTCTGAGGTAAGTGCCATTATCAGGCTTGGTATAAGCCAGGTGTGAGAAATGAAAACCACGCTCTTTGGTTGGCTAAACAGCTGTGGATGAGGAACCTCACCTGCTAGGAATGGAGGTTGGCTGAGGAGGCTGAGGAAGGTTCACAAAAATGTATTTCGGAGACTGTCATGAGGGATTTCTCCAGAACAGGTGTTCCAGGGGCGCAAAAGAGAGCTTGGAAGCTGTTGCTGCATCTGTTCCCATCCCTGCTACCCTTACTCTTTCTTCCCCTCCCCGTCCCCAAATGGTTCCCTACATTTGTGGGTGACTGTGCTCAGCCTTTCCTGGTTATTCCACTTGCTTACTGCCTGTTTATTGTGCACCTGCTGTAGGGCAAGTCCCGTGTCCTGTGGCTGCAGGACAACCTGGCCTCTCCGAGGAAGCACTTCAGAATTAGCGAAGAGTTACCCAGGGCACTCTGGGAAGAGGACTTAGCCCCCACTACCAGGTATCTGGGATGACACCTGAAGAAAGTGGTAGCTAAGATGAGGCTTAGCCCGGACGAATCAGTCAGAGAGGGATCTCAGAACTAAAGAACAGCAGGGGAAACAAGGGGGTAATAGGAAGGCCGTGAGAGATCCAAGAGAACTTTACAGCGCAGTGAAGGGGCTTGAACACAGCTTTGCCAGGGGTCACCAGCTGTCACCAAAAGGTTTCAGGATTGCGCTCTTGTTTTAGTAGGTTTTTTTTTTCTTTGAGTTGGAGTCTTGCTCTGTTGCCCAGGCTGGAGTGCAGTGGCGTGATCTTGGCTCACTGCAACCTCTGTCTCCCAGGTTCAAGCGATTCTCCTGCCTCAATCTCTCCATTAGCTGGGATTACAGGTGCCTGCCACCACGCCCAGCTAAGTTTTGTATTTTTAGTAGAGACGGGGGTGTCACTGTGTTGGCCAAGCTGGTCTCGAACTCCTGACCTCAAGTGATCTGCCCACCTCGGCCTCCCAAAGTGCTGGGATTACAGGC